>WYDI02004139.1:0-64263 GCA_009867235.2 Psittacus erithacus | reverse complement strand
CAGAGCATGAGGCTCAGAAAGCCCTTGGTCAGAGTAAACATTACTGAGCAGCAGCTAAAAACATCGGTGTTATCAGCTCTGTTCTCAGGATGAAAGTCAAAAACACAACACTGCACCAGCTACAAGGAAGGAGAAAAATGACTGCTACTGCTGAACCCAGGACAAAAGTCTAGATACTTACCGGTACTTACTTACCCTATTTTAGATGTACAAGTCCTGTTCAGAACTGTAGTTATTGAAATGTTGCATATAGCCTACCCCTGTGTATGCAGGAGAAGAAACTGAAGAAACAGCTATTTTGACCTAATAGCAGTATACCCTGAATGAAAACCTCTCTGATGTGTTTGCAAGAACCAGCTTCCTTGAAAAAACAGTGTCTGTACAGCATATTGTCCGTTATGCGCTTCACACCTGCCTGCAGGGACAGCTCTTCCTGGCTGCAGTCTCCAGGAGCAATGCAGGAGTCTCAGGCAGCAGCTATTTTTCTTTCTAGGATCTATTTCTAAAAGATTAAAAAAAAAGATTAAAATCAAAGAGCAAAATAACAAGAGTGGCAATCGAGCCACAGGTTCCTTGAAGGCATTCTTCAACTACAGTAGTCTTCTCACAAGCCTCTTGAGCTACATGTGCTGAGGAAGAACAAACCCCTACAATGAGATGTGACTTCAGTCCAGAGAGTGCCAGCTCTTTTATTTCTTTGAACTATATGTGTAAGCTGTCTCCATGGGCTCTGCATAGTTCCTCTGAGAGCTTTGTTTCCCACCTTCATGAGCTGCCAGGCATCTGGCTGGCCACTGTTATTTACACGTGTGTACAGAGACAATCTTTCAGGAGTTTTGGGTGGTGGGCTGATGCTGCACTGTGGCCTGAGGGAGGGAAGCAGCATAGTGCTTGGTGCTGCAGTCATAGGCTGTGGGATAAGCGTGTAGCACAACTGTTTGGGATTTTTCATTCTAGCTTTGTTTCATGGCAGATATATTTGTTTTCATTGACCCTGACCAAACCTGTGCTCAGCAAATGAAAATGCTGGGGACTTTAAAGCATCGCTCATTTTCAGGACGAAGCAAATATGTTTTGCATGGGAGCTGGAGCTCCCCTCTGCCAAAGACATGGAGAAGGAAACATGGGATGTTGTTGTTCAGTATTGTGAGGGTTGGGAACCAAACTGTCCCCATGCCTCTGGCATGGACAGGGAGGCCTCATGCAACCCAAATCATGGTTGCTTCAAGTGTTAACGGCCTCAAGCTGTGCCAGGGGAGATTTAGACTGGGTATTAGGAAAAATGTCTTCACCAAGAGGATGGTCATGCATTGGAACAGGCTGCCTGGGAAGTGTTGGAATCACCATCCCTGGAAGTGTTTAAAAACCACGTAGATGAGGCACTCAGTGACATGGTTTAGTGGTGGACTCGGCAGTCCTGGGGTGAAGGTAGGACTTGATGATCTTAAGTGTCTTTTCCAACCTAGTTGTTCCTATGATTCTAACTCTAGTCCCAGGGATGTGGCTGTGTCTGAGATACGCATCTAATAGAAGCTGCATGAGGAAGAGCTGCCAGGTAACTGAGGAATAATGGTACGTGATGTGGAGCCAGCCCTTCGTTAACCACTCCAGGTATCCATAGTGAACAATCTGAGCCAGCTACAGGAAGATTTAACTCCTCATTCCAGTGCCTTCCTACCCATGGATGAGGGTTTGGTGATCCTGTTACACCTGCTTTGCATAGCCCCAGCTTGGATTTTATACATGTTCATTGTTTCGTCAACTGAAAATACTGCTTTGCATCTCATAGAGAATACTTTCCTTTTGCGATGTTTAAAGAGTAGTGAGCGTTTACATAGCTCTCCATGCGAGTGAATGAATCACAGGAGAAGAATGAAATGACACAGCCTGTATGACTTAGTGCAGTCCCATGACAAGTGCAGAGCAAGTTAGGTCACAGTTTCACCTCCTTCAAATCTAGAAAAGGTGTAGATGGTACTTCTCCTATGTGCTTTGGCACAGCCAGCAGGATCATAGCTCAGTTTTCTTTGCAACATATGTGACAGGGCATTTCTTCCTCAGAAAAACTCTTCTACGTGCAGCACTGGGATGGTGCAATGTAATACTCAGTGATCTGTTGGTATTGCACCATCAATATGAACAGTACAAAATACGTCGAAGAGAAGCTTTGAGGCCTTGCTAACAAGCTCTTAGCTTGTCCTCCATAGCTGCAGCAGACCAAGTGTAGAACAGCCATCCTCACTTGGACTGCATCATTGCTTCAAGGCAAATAAACCTAAACAGAGAGCTGGGGTGGGGGTGTGGGGAGGAAGATATGTGAATGTGAGCAGCCGTACAGCCAAACAGGGCTTGGAGCTGAGATGGTTTATGCCCCACCACCTTAGGGCATGGCTATCATCGCTTGTGTCTGGACTTCCTATAGACAGTACTAGTGCTCATCATGTTGCTAAGTTGAATGCAAACCCCTCTGGGCTGTGCTCCCAAATGACTGTTCCCCATCTGCCCACTTCTACAGTTGCTTTCAGTTGCCTCTGGCCACCCCTGAGTCTGCCGCAGCCCTCCCATGCCCTTGGGGGCACCTCAGTCCTCCAGCTGGAATGGAAATTAACATCACTCCCTGTCAGGGTAAGCTGCATGTGCATCTCTTTGCTTTTTGCTCTATAAGGGCTCAGCCAGAACAGCCCTGCTTGCTCGAGTAGTTTGTGGCTGCAAGGACAAAGTTCCTGCTGTAGGTGACACGGCTCATCTGGCAGCGCTGAACTCTGGCACAGAGCACACCACCTACACTGCCGGGCAGCCAGCCAGGAGCTGCTCCCGCAAGGAGCCCGCCTCATCGGGATGAAAGAAATCAGCTTTCTGCTGGCATGGGGCCTCTATGGGTTGCAGGGTTTTATCCTCCCCGCACACCCTGCTCCCTCCCCGCACACCCCTTTCTCTTTCTCATTAAAGCAGTTTAATTTTGCTGCCAGATCTCATTCTTACTTCTTTTCCCTTTGCCAGAAACCTGTCCACATCCTTCCCAATTGTATTTAAAACCTTCTCCAACCTGTAAACAAACATCGAGAAAAGCTGAAGCTCTAATGATAGCTGTTAATGCTTGATTATAAAGCATATACTAGGCAACACGCAGGTGCTGACAGCAGCTAAATACCAGCTTGGGTGGCCTTTGCACAGCTTTCCACGATGTTCTCAACACCTTATCAGTATTCACGTGTTGCTATGCTGCTGTGGTTAACCTGGAAGTCCCAGGGTGAGCAGCAAGAGACCGCGCAGCTCAGGGACACCACTCCCTCTGCCCAGCCCATCTTTGCCCAGATCCTGCCTTTTAGGACACAGGGCAGGTTGGCCATCCCTAGCCTCTCTCTACATCTGCTTCCACACCTTGGTTCCCCCAGGTGTGTCCAAAGGGACAGTGAGGAAGGGAGTTCAAAGAGGCAGTGAGACAGCTGCACGCAACTGGCTGGAGATAAGAGCCCAGACAGTGATAGCGTTATGATTCAGGTGATGAATGAGGGCTGCTCCCTCTTGGACTGCTGAAACCTTTGCTCCTTCAGACAGAGAAACGGAAAGCCGGCACACTTTGTCCTCCCAACTGCCCTCAACTGCTTTGAGGACAAGGCTGCTCCCTGCCCTGAGTTTACTCACAGGTCAGGACCTCAGGTGCTAAGCTTCACTTCTAAGGCAACTCATAACATGGATTTATGAAAGCCAGGGAGTATTATAAAAGCTGACACACCCCTGTCTGTATTTTATGCATCTATAAGTAGGTGCTGCTTAAGTAATTGCTGCCTTGTAAAGGGATGTAGCTCCAGCTGCCATCCTCTGCATGTCCCCTGCTGCCCCTGGCATGGGTGCTACTGGCATGGGCTTCTTAGTTGCTCACCCTGTGAGCATTTCCTCGGTGCACTGCCAGCAACAGAAGTTGCTCTCCTTTACCACCCGTGTGCCTGCGTCACATGGATGGCAAGGAGCTAGTCCTGACTGAGGAGACCACAAATAGGCTCAACGGGGTTTTGACATAAGGCTAAGTTTGAATGGGTTGCAGAATCCTGAGTCAATGAAAGGCAAGCAGTTTTACAGTGGACAGGCAGTATTTAACTGTACTCCTCAAACCAAAACACACTTAGTCACCTTCTCTTTGTTGTGTTGGAAAGTGTGCTGTGCGGAGGGTAGCTCAGCTGGAGTGACCTGGTGGTGTGAATCCAATTTGTATACCCTGGCCAGTCCCAGCCATCGCCAGGGAGGGCTCAGCTGCTGCCATCATGAGTGTCTAAAACAGGAGGCAAAGGTTTGTTAGGCTGCTCTGGTACCCTCATTCTTGCTGACCTCTTTTTGGTGCACGACCTGTGGGTGCTGTCAAGGGAGATGCTCAGAGGGCAGAAATCCCAGTTTGGGAACTGACAAAAAGGGCTTCCAGCAGGCAACTGAGATCTTCTCCAGCTTTGCACCCCTCCATCCTGTTTGCTGGTGAGGTGGGAGAAGGATAACTGCAGAGTGGAGCAGCTGGAGCTAACACTGGTGGCCAAAGTGTGCCAGATTGGCTCCGGGGCCATCAGTGCAGCAGGAGAGGGGATACTGCCCCTGGTGCCCGGGGGGTCAGCCTTCGACCACGTCAGCTCTCGGCAGTGGGTTGCTTCAGGAGGTCCGTGCTGGGCATCTCTCTTGGAGCCTCCTGCCTCCCCCCCCCATTGCAAATTTAAGCATACTTCTGGACATTATAAACAGCCCGTAACAAGTTTTGTCAGGTTCTAACGACCTTCTGGGGCTTAGCTGAGCAGATAGGCTGGCAAAGATGCAGCACCTCTCCTTACACACACACATACATGCATGCTGCTTCTGCAGGTTATGTTTCAAGTCTCCAGACAGCGCTGATTAGGAGTGATGCTATTCTTAGAGGGCAAGGAACAGGCTTTGCACGCTCCAGAAAGGCTCTAGCTTGCAAAGGCTTGTCCCTCCATCACCACTTTCAAGTAAGTTAAGGGCTGATTTAACTGTCAAAGATAATTACTGGATTGGGTTTGCTTTTCCCAGAAAGATTATATTCACTCGAAATCAGCTTTTTCTGAAAACACTTAGCAGACAGTAAAAGGTTATTGGCAATATTAAATCCTAAACATTGTTTATCAGCAGCTGTGCAGCGAGGGACAGGAGAAACAAGGTTTCAAATTCCACGGCAGGGGCAGGGGCTGTACTTCTCATGCCTACCCTAGGTTCACATGGAGAACGTACCTGGGCCCCTCACAAGCCCAAATTCCACTCAAAGCAGGGCTACACCACCCTGCCCTCTACTCCCCCATGGCACGGCAGCTGCTAGATTCCAGGGTGCCTTCCTTTATGACTGCTTTCCAAAGGAGCCTGCCCAGCTCCATTGTTTCCTCCATGTCCTTTTTTGAAGAATAGAGATAAAATCATCAAATTGTTGCTGAATGAACAATATTTAGGAAAAAAAAATGAAGATCTTGAGGTTTTGCTTGTAATTAGGATGAAACCATCATTCCCACAGTATGGGATAACTTTATGTTAGATGTAAACCTACATGCTGTTGTAGAGGTGTTCAAGTTGCATTTCCTGCACGACTTTTTAGATCCTACTAGACTAGACTAGACTAGACTACCTCAGTGGACAAGACCTACAATGACCATCTAGTCCAATTGCCTGACCAGTTCAGGGCTGACTAAAGGTTGAAGCATGTTATTAAGGGTGTGGGGCATTGGTCACATCTGTAGGGTACCTGTCCCAGTGTTTCACCACTCTCTTAGTAAAGAAATTCTTCCTGTATGTTGTCCGAACCTCATCTAATGCAGCTTTAAATAGGAGACATTCACAGGTGAGTATACATCTCTTCCACAAAAACCTCATCATATTTCTTCTCCCAGATTACTTCAGGCTGGTCTATTTCATATATATTTTTGTGTGTGTTTTTAGTTCTCATACATGATGTTCTTCAGGTACATCCTGATTTTCAAAGGGACCTCTCAGGTGTGTGAATGCTGGCTGTGTCCAAACATGGTGGTTTATAGGACTGGCATCCCTTGGAAGCTTTGTGCTGTCACTTCAGAAATGTAACAGTCCTCTCAGACTTCTTTGGTTAACCCAGAGAACTCACTGAAGTTCATAAATAAAGTTGTTTCTAGAAATCTTTGTGTAAGCCTACATTTGCATCACAAGTGCTATTCCTACTGACTTTGGTTTATGAAAGAGAAACATGGTCTAAAAGTCTTGATTTGGCATCCTAATGTAATTTAAAAGAGCCATATAATGTTTTATTTTGAATAAAAATAAAATACAAATATAGTCAGACATAAATATAGATGTGCATATATATACATACGTACACACACACTATGTATCTTCTTTTGTTATCAAGTCTATTAGGCATGTTTATTAATGTTGATAAAAATTCAGTCCTTGTGTTTAGTCACTCCTACACCCTTCTGCAATGGCTAAATGAAAAAGTCTGATTTCAATTACAAGAAAACCCCAAAAAGACGGGAAGAAGTTATCCCATTTACTGTAGGTCCTTGTAGGCTGGTTGGATTTCAATGCCAAATAACTTTTAGCTAACATGAAAATTTTTTTATTATTTTTTTTTGGCATTGAGTTGAGTGAAACTTTGGCTTTGCTAGGGGAATTAACTGTGCAAACTCAGTTGCCATAAACATTCATCTCAGCTGCTCTTTTTCCTACAAAACAACCAGCTACTTTGTTTTTGACACTAGCACCACGTGTATGGAAGAATTGAACCTTTCTAAGCCTGCTTTAACAAAGGAACAACATAGATTAAATCTATACTGGTAAATTAAACATGACCAGGAATACTGTCAAGCACTGATGCCAGAAGACACAGACCAGTCCATGTCTGAACTGGTAATCAGGCTCACCATCCAAAACAAGGTGGCTTTGTGCAAGGCACCTTTTTGGAATGGTCCCTGAAATGTTCTACCTACCAAATCATGCCCCAAAGTTTTTAGAGATAGTTCTAGCAACAATACCAGGAAGTACCCCTGTAGTTAATCAACCTAAATGATTGTGTTGCAGGGCCTGATAATACTTAAGCGCTTTGTCATAATATTGTATCTTCTGACCAATACACAGCTTAAATCTTCAGCTGATGGACAGTATATGGAGAATTTAAGTCAATTTTCCAAAGCCAACTCAAGAACCATCACATCAGAAAATCTATACATGGCTAGACAGTGAGTTTTTGCTCATTCGTCTGAAAAGCTGAAACACACTGAGTTCATAAAGTTTATGTGAAACACAAGTTGTTGCTAGTGTATATCTTCATGATCTGCACTGAGGGTGATATCGCTTGCCGGGCTCTCACTGCAGCATGTATAATTGGCATTACTTGGAGTCCCCTTATGAAACAACACATTTTGCCTGACCTCTGCAAAAAGTTGCTACTTTGTGTTGGCCACTTCCTTACAGCCATTATATCCCCAGAAGCTCATCTCCATGACGTATTTGTTGAATGAGTGCAGAAGAGACCCTAAAAGTTAAACGAACGTACTTATGATTCACTCCTCTATCATACTGCTGCATACTCATAAACTGAGAGGTCAAAAAAGAGACTCATTTGGATGTACATATGTCTAAGAAAGAAGAATGTGGTGCAGATGGCAGCACATACTCTCTTCAACCCTGCAGGGAGTAAGTGACTGAAGGGAAGCTAGCGTGGGCACAGGAACAAACGCATCCAAACTTGCCTTTATTGCATTTGGGCAGGAAACAGACTACTTCTGCTCTATCAAAACAGTGAGGTCCAAAGACAGTTTTCAGAATGAGTACTGGGACAACTTCCTTCCAACCCTGAATACTTTCTAAGTAAAGTTTATCATTATTCCTAAATGATATTATTTGAAATGGTAGCAAGAGAACATGTACTATGCAGTCTGTGGACTTCCAGTCATAAGTTCCTACTGGCAAGCCAGAGATGATACGCTTAAAAATCTGTTCCTAAACTGCTTTCTGGATTGTTTTGGCACCAACACAATTCAACTGGGAAAGTCAAGACTTTTACTAAATAGCTTTATAGCAAGCTGCTGGAAGCACTTAGCAGTCAAAAACCCTGCTTCAGTCGTCAGACTCTATAGTTTAATGGGCATCATCTGAAAACCAAAAGCAAAATAGGATGCCCTGACCAGAAATTCAACTCTGCCCCATAAGAGTGTGGTATTATATATACATATAACTTCTGCAGTAAAACTGCATGCCACATTTTACCTCTAACTCATATGTCAACACAATTTACTAAGCATTAAATGTAGGAACACTTCTCACTTCTGCGTGGGTCTGTGAAAGTAAAGTGAAGTTTGCAAGAGAAAGAATCTGCCTCTTGTTCTCTAAAGGTTATTATTTTTACAGATTATTTTTTTTTTTTGAGCTTTTAAGATTTTTTTTTACTTCTATAGTAACCACTTGATAAAAAAGACCCCAACACCATTTGCTTCCTAAAACCATACATTTCTAACCATAAGGCCACATCACACTGTATGGCTGCAACTCCTAGTAACATCAATTCATGCAAATTGAATGCAGAAAAAATCAGAAAGCATTAGCTCCCCCTTGCCTGCACTCCACACAGCTTGACATTTGTCAATGATTTTTTTTTTTGACTGAGAACTTCTTCTCTTAGGCAGTCTTGGAAGAGTTTCAGCTTTGTCCTCCACTGTGCCCACACAACGCCTCTTGGAGGTGCTTGGAGGAAAGAGGAAGGAGCTCTTCAAGGGGCAGAGAAGCTGATCCATCTGGGATGGATTCTGTAGCCTGACACTAGCTAAATCAAGTATCCAGTGACCCTTTTGGGAAGCAGCCTTGCAGGTAGCTGTTTCTGACAGGTTTTGGAGACTCCTGTTTTCATTTCAATGACAAAAGTGTTTATGGTATTTTTATGACCTTGGTTTCTGATCACTGGTTGACACCTCAGATGTTCTTGGCTTCCACTTAAGCTGGCTACCTGAGTGATGAGTCACAACCTACTTTCACCTGAGGGCAGGATTCAAAAAAAGTCCCTTGTGTGTTGGTGATTTGGTTTTTATTCATTCCCAGATACACATTGGGAAAGGAGTTCTCACTGAGTTATACCACAGAAAGCCACTGTGATCCTCTACAAGCTGAACATTGTGCCTTGTGGATGTTAAAGAAGATTAGTACTCACTATGACGGACACTGAGACAAAGAAGAGGTTTATTTCCTAAAGACTTTTTGTATGGTTTTGTTTTTTTTTTCCTTTTGACACACTTAAAGTTAGTTCAAACCATTTGCGAGAGGTTGCTTTCCTTGAGACATCATATTTATGGCCCAGCTCACAGGCAGTTAGTTTGACGGCTGTTTCATAGTTAAATAATCCTGTTTCACAATGTTTTAACTCATAGGGCTTGAAATGTCTGGTTATTTGTCTTCAGCAGTATTTCAGTCAAGCTCCTCTCTCTGGTCAATCCAGATCTGCAACCAAGAAAAAAGCACAAAAGTGCCCCCCTCAAATAGCGGTAGCAATTTTCAGTGGCAAAGCTCTGTAATGAGATTCAGTGCACAGGCAAATCCGTCTTTGCTTTGCTCTGTGGGAAGTGTTTGTGATTTGGTAATCTGTTTGATTGGTGATCCTTAACTGAAATGAAACAGACCATGCAATCCCCAAGCTGCTGTTTTCATTTCCTTGTCCTCTCAATTTTGCATTGGGAGAACACGACTTTGCCGCTGCAAGAGCTCGTGACACACGTCGTGTGCTGCCCTGACAGATACATCTGTGATAAATGTGTGTCTACTCTTCACAACAACAGCTGGTTACAATTTATCCCATATCATGAAGGATTTGTGAACCTTTTGGATCCCTGGCCAGCAGGGGTCCATGAATGATGAATCACAGCGGCTGTCTATGCCCGATTCAGACAGACACGTTGACACACGCGCTTGTTTTCTGAGAAAAGTAGATTTTTATAGGACACAGAATCATATTACCTTGCTGCATCCTTCAGTCTTGTGATAGTAGTAATCCAGCACCCTTTTGATAAAGGGTTCAGATTCAAAGTCCAGCGCAGATACTCCTGCTGCATGTTTTACTGCCCCAGGCTTGGAAAATTGGTGCAAGAGTGCTTCTGCATGTGTGTTGTGGCTTCTGCTGGCTGCTGAGCCCTGTTCAGATGGATCCAAGCTGAAGGTATGTGTACCTGTGCTCATCTGGAAGTTTCATCTTTTCTGATATCTCTCCTCTTTTCCCTATTATCAGAAAAAAAGAGGAATTGATCTTTGATTAGGTATCTTAATTGTCTTCATATTTCCTGTCCAGGTGAGGCTGGCCTTGAATTGGACAATGGTGCAGATACCCAGGTGTCTGGACCAGGCAAGCTGCCTGCTGCTTACAGCACCTGCAGCCCCAATCCCTTAAGCACCTAGCAAGTGAATAATTCATTGAGGTGTTATGGAGATGGGGAACTGGAAAAGGTGGTTTCTGCACATCAGCATCCTTTGGTGTAGTTCTGAGGCCCTCAGTGGCACCACTGCTCATACAGCAACCACATCCACTTTGAGGTCACAGGGATACCTGCTTGACAGGCTGGGGCCTGCTGCATTAATGTCAGTTGCTTCTTTACATCAGCCACCAAGCGCTGACTTTGCCTTCTGCAGGTGTGCGAAACCTGATTTTGTTTTATAACCAGTGGCTTTCATTATCCCACTTACAGTTTTGTCCACATTAAATTGCTGTCTGTTGCAAGTGTAAGCCATGCAGTTTGGTTCTAAGCATGCAGCTTAGATCATGCACCAGGCTCCTAGTCTCTAGCTGTTCTACTCCACTGTGTCCAGGGTGTGGAAGATGAGCTAATGCACCTGTGGTCTCACACTGGCATAGTGTCAAGAGCACTCCCATGTCCACTGGTTCTGCTATAGTTATAATTGTGTGACACACACCCAGCACAGAGAAATACAATGCTGCAGGCATAGTTATGCAGTCTCAAAATTGCACCTATTAAGGGTGAGACTGTCATGAAACTGAACAGGAAACTGAAGAGTACAACCACTTCCAGAAACAAAACCTGCCCCTTTCCTTGAAATGTCATTCTTTTCAGAGCATGGAAAGAATGAGTATTAAACAGAGATGTCTCTTTAATGACACGTCAAATGATCTTGAGCAACACCAAGAAACTGCCTACATGTTTGGGCATTACTTTGAATGTTTGGTAAGAACAGTTTATAGAAGGTCTTTCCAGGCATTTGCACAAACAAAGCTCCATTAAGCTGCATACCAAACTGAAGCCTCCATTTGCTGAGAAAAAGAAGGGGAATTCAGAGGGATCCAAAGAGCTGTGATGGCTTGGGGAGAGAAGAGCAAAAAAAGAAAGGAAGAGGAGTATTTCTTCCTCACTTTCTATTGCATTGCTCCTGAAGTACAAGCTCCTGTTGAAGGCTTGTAGGTTGTATCACTGTCACCCCATAAAAGGCTAGAGCTTAGAGACAGTCACAGTGCAAGTTGGAGATACAGAGATTTCCTGCTGAAAGTGATCATGGCGTCAACCTGATCAGAGAGTCTGATCTCAGACGTTTCACGTCATCTCTTGGATTTCCTTGAACTGACTTTTCCTTGAACTGGTTCTCATTTGAACCTGAGCACATCAGCTGAAAAACCCCTTTCCTGTCCTGATAATGACATTTCCAGAGATGAAAAATCCAGTACACAACATGAAATGCTATTTCCATTGGTTAATTCCCTCCACTATGAAAAATGTGTTTATTTTCTATAGATCACTCATATCTGGCTTGAATTTTGAGACACTGAGCTTTATTGTGTTTTCAACAGCTACGCTATCATCACAGTTGTATTTTCCGGGGATACATTTTTTAGCCTAAGGCTCTGCTTTTATTTTTATTTTTTATTTTTATTTTTTTTTTGTTAAGGCTGAGCACTTGAACTTTTTCAAAGTTTTACTGTAAAAGTTTTGGGTATTCCTTTTCTTACCTGATATCACAGTTCTACTGTAAAGTATTTCCTAGAAAGCTGGACGGAACTGATACACTTTTCTGCCATTACTATGTTTGTTTGCTGTACCAAAAACTGTACCTACATCTGCCAAGGCTGCTGTGCATGCGAGTGTAACAGCATTCCCACTGGCCCCAGCTGAGGGCTTAGCCATGATCTGTAGCTGTGGTGGTCCATAGATTACAAAAGGGTAGCTAGCACTACCACCCTCTCTTTACTGCATTGGGTCATGGGGAATGCTCGCGTCAGGACCCACAAACTCAGGATTATTCTCCAAACCACTTCTCCTCTAGGCATAACCACTGCTCTTAGGGAACCTAGGACACTATTGTGATTCATGCTGTACAGATGCTAACCATGGCCAAGGATAAACCAAAGAGACAAGATGTCAGCATTGCTAGTACAGCAGGTGATGGTATCACTGCAGCAACCAGGACACGACAGGAGCTGGACCTTTCTCCAGCTGTTTGGCAGATGACGCAGTGAAGGAAAGCCTTATTGTGGGACGCAGGATGAGGTAGAAAGAAAACATGTTTATGGGAAGTTAATTCTGTGCACACAAGAACTGAAATGTAGAGGAAAATGTGTTTCAAGCTTGAGTGTTATGGTAGTGAGGTTAGGTACAGAGGGGTGACCGCAGGCAGTGTATAAGCTCTGAGCTGTAGGTCAGCATGTTCTCAGCCTCAGGACCCTGGAGGCTGTTGTACCACAACTCCAGCATGTACACTGTTTACTCCCTCTGTACAGACATGTGTCATCAGCTCTGGAGGTCTCTGCATAGCCCCAGGTAAGATGTTCGCCATGCCTGTTATACATCTTCAGTCCTGGCTTCCAACATCTTCCAGAGCAAGAAGTCAGCTTCATAAATATTTCCAAGTAGTAGCTGTGTTTGGTCATGGTGTGTTTCATTTCAGGAATGGGATATGTTTTTCAAGACGATAAACTCCCCAAACCTGGAAAACACTTAAAATGTTTGCAGTTGTGAACCTGCCCTTGTCTTTGCATCCAAATACAGGTGGTTTCCCTGTTGGTAATGCTTTGTGTATTGTCATTGAAGTCATGGATAAAAATTGGATTTCTTCATGATTCCACCTTAAGTTTCAAATATGATAAAAACAGTAATAAGACAATCACAAACCTAATTCACAAGACTAAAAAGCAGATTTAGTGCTTTCCAGATCTAAGAAGAAAGAACAATTCTTCTGTTAGTTATCTGTTGAAATTTTCTTGTGAATTGCTACACAGTTGCTTGTTTTCTTTTAAATAAGTAAACAATCAAAGAACAGACTACTTCCCTAAATTAGGTTTATCAGTGTTTGTTTGTCTTTCTCCATAGAAATTCAGGCCTTGTCCAGACTTGGAGTCTATAACAATGACTGATACTGTATTGTGAGAAATGAGAAAGATGAATACAGCTGAGGAACAGATATCCTGTCAGGACTTTCATTGGATTGAGCTACATTGCCTTGGTTTTATTTGTCTTTTCCATAAATATGAAAGCTAATCTGTGTTAGAACTGAAGACATGATGATGCAAGTAGGTTTTTTCCATAAATATGTCATATTAAAATGTAAGGCTTAAACTGCTTTGTACACAGCATGCACAAAACCCTCATCTTCAGCAAGGGAAATACCTACAACTCCTTAACTTTTCATGCACTCTTAAGTAATTAAAAAGAAAGGATGATAAAGATTGAACATACTTTGTTTAAAACACTAGAATTAAAACTACTTTTCTTTTCTGGTGTTTTTTTCCCACTCCCAAATACACAATTTACTTCTGTTCAGATTCAACATTTCATTCATAAAGTATGTGATGTTCTGTTTTCAATTCTCATTTTAGGCAAAATTGGGGAGGGACAAAAACATGGAAATGAAGAAGCAGATCTTTCAGTAGAACATTTGGAAACATAAGTCTTAGTTTTTGTCCCCTACATTCTTTTTTGCAGCTGAAACAGTGATAAATCTGGCACAAAAGCAAATCATCTCAACTGGCTTGTACATACATTATTTGGCAGATGAAAATAATTAACTAAGGAAGGTCTTCAGCTCAAAAAATCATCATCCCTGAGAGTGCTAGCCAGGAGTGGCTGCATTTAAAACCACCTAAACTTCATAGCCTGCTACTACAGGTAAGAAGCCAGAGAAAGTAAACTTAGAACAATTAAAAAACTTGAAATGTTGTAAGCGACTTCTACTTGCTATGTGGTTGCATCTCTAACAATGTTTTCCGTATGCTGACACACATGGTTACTCAAGAGCTCAGCGCTTGTTCCTGACGTGCAGGCCTGCAGAGCCAAAATAGTAGGGACATTTACAATACAATGATGTAACTTTCTCCCACATTTTGTAAATGTGGTTGCATGTTGCAACCTTCCTTGGTTTTTAATAGTAAAGAGGCAATGCTCAGCGCACAGTCTGTGCTGCAACATGCAAACTCTTTTCCTAGCAGCTCAGCTGGTATTTTGTAACTTGGTGGAGAACTCTGTGCTCATATAGTTATCATCCATGACTTAATCCGGATACAACTTTCTGTTCCTCTATTTTTGCAAACAGAGCTGACCAGCACTGCTTTTCTTCCGCAGTGGATGATGGCTTCATGTCCAATCCTGAAAGCAAAGGAATCCACCACTTCCCCGTAGCACTGGGGGTTGTTGCCAAAATCTTGTGCATCCCACAGAGACAGAACAGGGCAAAGTATTCACAATGACACCTTATATATATCTTCATGCTGTCCCTGTGCTCCTATTACAGGGACAAGAGGAAAGCTGGAGCTATTTCAACTTTGGACTTGTCTACATGGGAAAATTAATCAGAAGACCAATAGTGCAACAGTTCCCTGTGTCTTCCTCTAGCTTGGTTTATCCCAGTCTGGAGCAGAATTATTCCAGAATGCAAATCCCACTTGACATTCAAGTCATCTTTTACGAGATAATCATTCTCCCCACTGCAAGGAGACCCACGAACAGTCCTCAGGGAGCTCTGGGAGCACGGAGCAGCTGAAAGCAAAGCCGCTCCCCTCTCCTCCCTTCCTGCCCCTTGTGCTGGCTTGCAGGGATGAGCAGGAATGAGCTGGAGTGGGCAGAGAGCTTGGAGCTGGGCAAAGAGATGAGGGGATGTCTATGAGGAAACGATAATGTGTGCTGGGTGTTCCCTGGATCATGCTGCTGGAGCTGCTCTGATTTATAGCCAGGCCAAAGAGGCCTCTTCTAAGGAGAAGCTCTCATATTTCTCTTACCACCCACACACAGGAACAAGGAACAATAAGGATCTTGACCCACTTTCCACTCACACTCCCGGCCCCTTCCCTGTTGTCTGGAAGTGGGCAAAAAAAGCACTGTGGGAAAAGAGAAGTCAAGTGGTGGCAGCCAGGGCAAGGGAAGTCTTTGCTGGGCTGTAGTGAGAAGGCAGAAGCCATGCTCCCCCTTTTCCCTGCCTTGTTTTCGTGTTTGCAGATGTCTGTCTGTCTGTCTGGGTGAAAGAGTGTGCTAGCCGGGTGACTTAAAATCAAATTAAAACAAGGGCATCTATGGGCAACTGGAAAACCAGCTCTCTTACGTGGGCTTCTTCACTAGACCTCTCCTGATCTGCAGATGCAGCTCCTGACCAGAAGGCCACTGCTAAAGCAGCACCTCGGTACCTGGCACAGTTCCCCACCATCATGTCAGATCTCAGGCCTCAGATTAGGGCAGGACCCTCTATAAGATGTTTGTTTCAACATTTCCAACCCACTGAGGAGATGCCAAGGCACAAATTTTATGCACTCCCTGTCTCAGCATGGCAAACTTTCCTTATGCAGCTGTATGAAAGCAACGTCAGGAGTTGGCTGGCCACTGTCACCATCCGTTCTTGTTGCTGTGCCATAACCCTGGGATGAGTTGAGCCTTTATGAACAAAGATAAGTGAGGCTGGCTGGGACATCTAGTGCAACATCCTGCTTAAAGCAAGGCCAGTTTAGGGGTTACATTAGATCTATAAGGAGGCAAACCTGCTGATGGTAATGAAGCATTGCTATAGAGTTACACACTGCAGGCACTTTGTGATACCACAAGGTGAAAGGGGAGATAAAACCCAAACTGGACAAGCCCTAGAGGGTTTGGGTTGTGTGCATAACATAAATGGCTCCCAATGGTCCCCTGCAGCTCCATTAGCGAGAAGTTAATCCCTGTGCTGAAGGACCTGCAAAAATGCAGCTGCAGTGGCCAGTTCCTTATGTGAGCCATGCTTAAACTCTCTTTCTGGAGAGCCTTACGGGAAGAGCTGGGAGGCCTTCCACCTAACACAACCTCCACTGCTGCAACGGAGACTTACAAGAGCAGCAAAATCTCAGTAAATTCTCATTTCAGCTGGATCCTCTGCACATCTGCCTCAAGTGGAGGGAAACGCTGGGACAGTAATTGGCATGGAGCAGCAGCTCGGGTGTGCAAATGACTGAGAATACTGTGGGAGATATTAAGGGACTGCTGTTAAGGCATTACTAATAATTTTCAGAATCCGTTCTATTCCTATTCTTCCCATGATGGCCTGAAACTGCTGTGGGTCCTTTTAAAGCCATTCTGCCTGCTAATAGTTTATTGCTTTATTTGATAGGTTGCTTAGGGATAGCTAGGCAGCTTGTGTATTTTATTCCCCCTTCCCTTCAAATAGTGAGAGCATTTTAATATTTCTTGGAGAGTATTTTAATATTTCTTGGAGAAAAATGGATGTAATAAAATATGAATATCTTGGGCCCAATCACGCTGCAGTGGAAAGCTCTGCCCTGCGAGGCTGTTTTGCACTGGCTGTTCTGGTTGCTGTGCTCTGCAGAGAGCTGGCAGCACCATCAGTGCTCTGGTAAACATCTTCTTACTTCAAATAGTGGAAAGGTTCACTCATTTAAGAAGGGCAGATGGAGCATATATGGACCTCTGTGATCTCCACTGATGGCGTTCTCTTTCTTGAATGAGTCATTGCACAAGGCTGACCTGGGTAAACTCACACAACTATGAACAAAATTGCCCAGGCTCTAGGGTAACCACTAACAAGGGTCATCTTGGACTGTGTCTTCAAAGTTTGGTAAACATACAGGTGATAGCAACACCAGCACTGAGAACTAACCATACTGACCCACTGGAGAAGTGTGGTGACTGGGACTTAGCAGCAGACACCATAAAACCAAACAGCATTTCTCTGAGTATGGGTAAGGACTGCACAAGGCTTCTCCACTGGAAATGACAAAACCCTTATTCCTGAGCTGTTTAAGGATGGAGTGGGCAGAGAAACAGGGAGCACTGTGCAGGGACTGGCCTCATTGGCGGCTATCACTGCTCATCACTGGCAGAAATCTCCTTTCGTTGCAAGCATAAGTCATGGGACTGTGTCTCAGTCACAGCACTGGGATCTAGCTGGGGATTTTAGAGATTGCTTAAAAATGTGTAATGAAACTTGCTCATGTGTATGAAAGAGAGAAGGAAGAATGTGTGAATTCTGGAAGGTGCTGCCTGTGGAAAAGATGCATCCCGAGCTTTTAGATCCTGGCAATGCCCCTTTAAGAGAAAGCGGAATTTTCCTTGCATAAACAACAATGCCTATAGTTGTTTAAAAGGAAAAAAAAAAAAGTTGGGAAGCCAGCAGAGCAGACGTGGAGTCCTGATGAGGAAGAAAAGGAGTGTTGTGCCCAGGACATTGGGGAAACTGTTCAAAGCCAGTTCATCCTTACACAGAAATTGTGCCTGCTGGCTCCCCAGCGGCAGCAGTGAATTGAACTATGGGGTAGGCAGCCTGTGGGGCAGGGGATTTAGGACCCGGTCCTGACTTCAGCAAGGGACCTGGGTTCTTGGCGTCTCCCAGGGGCTGGCACTCAAGATAGGGAAAAACAAACAAATAGGTCTGTTCAAAGGCATGTGGGAGGAATTATATTTCTTGGAAGAACTCATCTTCCTCTGTAGGGTAAAAAGCACCCAGTGAGAGAACAAAAACTCCCTGCAAATGGGAGGAAGCTAAATGGGAGAACTGCATCTGCTAGATTGCTCTTTGCCTTCTGTCAGCGTGAAAAAAAAATAATGGAAAAAATAGGAAAAAGGATAAGATTGATTTGAGATTCATCTGACCAAAGAGAGGCAGCAAGAATGGGAACTGGTCTCTTTAGTCTGATAATCAGGCATCCAGCTGAAGGAGAGGGGGAATTCTGGCCTCTGTACCTAAGACTGAGTTTTAATCTGCATCTATTTAATGGAAAACACTTTCCTCCTTTTCTGCACTTCACTAACAGGGCCAAGGTGGGAGATGGGGGCTGGAAACCCTCCCATGGCAGTGCAATCCCATCTCAGACCTTGCCATGGAGGTGAGCAAGTTACAGGTACATGAAGTAGGGTGCGAGCTGTCACTCCATCATTATTCCCCCTGGCCATGCACAGGAGGGCAAGCCCAGACCCAGGTTTCCAGAAAGGAAGGGTATGGCCACCAGCTTTCCAGAGGGACTGCAGGTTTTAGCCGTTATGTGTGTTGCCTTTAGCTCCATGTGCAGGTACCTGGGGTGTGGCTAGGAGACCGGGTTAGCCAGCTCCGATACACAGTGGTGATGGCCATGGCCTCGAGTGGGTTTACCACTGAGTGCATTGGCCTCCTCTGTCTCCAAACTACAACCTCTAGGCTCAGCTTGCCCACCTCCCTCTGGGCTCTGGATTTTCCTCTGTGGCCCAAGCACCGTATGCTAAGTAATGCATAGACAAATCTGTTTTCTTCTGGAGTTGTGCTCACAGTGGAAGAAAATAATGAACAAATAGGTTTTTGATATGCAGGCTTCAAGAGGATTCAGGTCTTCAGAATCAGATCTTCTCCGTTTCATCTCTCATTTTTGTTCATGATACAGAATATTATAGCAAAATTTCTATATAGGAGTTTGGGCAATTTTGCTAATTATCTAGAAAGCATCTTCCAAAGAACATACCCTTTTGCATGTGCAGAGATTTCATTATACTTGTTATACTTGTTATTCACTGTGTTTTGTTAAGCTTATGATTTACTTTGTTGTAAATGCCAAGAGAGGTAGAGGCAGAAAGGAGAAAAGTGGCAAGATCTGATGATGTTTCTTCCCCAAACCACAGAATTATCTTAAAACTCTCCTATTCATAACTGAGACTTATCACTTGAAAATCTCAGTTTGCACAGAGCAAATTATGCTGTCACTGGCCAACCTATTTTGTTTATTTTTAATAACTTCCCTTATTGTGTGGTTCCAGACTGCACATCACATGGCACACATTGCAAATGAGATACTGGAGATCTTCCTCAAAGTTCGTGCACCCTGGGTTGAATTTCTAATTCTTCTTGCTTACAGGGATGCCTTTTATTCCCTCTGTAGTGTTTTGAGCATTCATGCCTCTAGCATATGAAGCGCTGCTGCAGTCATATGGCTGTGTGACCACAGACGGGTCGCCTAGTGTTCTGCTTCACACAGAGAAAAAGAGAAACATGAGATAAACTGCAGTGTCTGAGATCTGGCAATTCTTTGCCAAAATTTGGACCATCCTTAGAAAGGGCATCAAAAAGGCTTTCCATTAGTGCTGTGAACATGTAAATTGGTCTTTAGGTCTTGCTTCCTTTTCAATTCTGTGAGACTTTTTTAGCAAAAATACAAGAAGTTCCAGTATCTGGTTGGCATTTATAGAGCACCTTAGTTTCAGAGAGTTTTACTGAACCCTCCTAAGGGCCAGATGCTTTGTTTCCACTTTGAACAAGCTGCTGCTGATCCTGTTCATTGCCAGATATGGTCCTGCACCACAAGAGTGCTGGCCCAAAACCTGCTTATGGAGAGGGAAAACCCAAAAAAGATTTGGCAGAACACTGCCTTGGTGCTGCTAGTGGCATGCATAAGGATGAGTGAATGAGACTTATACTAGAATAGCAGCAGCCCTGTCAGAAAGGCTCAGTCTTGGATGTTTTACCTCGGGCCATCCAGAAACCTATGGAGGAAGTGGGAACTGAATACAGAAGGAGTGAACCCTGCAGCAGCCCTCTTGGTTCTTACCATTATAACAGCCACCTTGGCTCTTACGTGGCCAGAAATCCCAGGCTAATGAGAGGACCTCCAGGTCTGCAGATTTCATCAAATAGTCTGAGTAGTCAAATGCGACAGTGCTGGTGAGGATCTCCAGGAGGACTTCACAACATGGTGACAGTCGACAAAAAGGTGGCAGATGAGCATCAATGTAGGTTAATTTAAAGTAATACATCCAAGAAAATGTAAACCAAATGGAGTGTATGTGGTGCTAAACTGGGAAATGGTAGTTACCAGGCAATGGATCTGAAAGTCATCACTGACAGCTCTCTGAAATCATCAGCTCAATGTGCAGTGACTGCCAAAAAGCCAAAAAAAGTGGTAGGTACCAGAGGAAGGGTACTGACAGGAGAGCTTTATTTTGCTGCTGAACAAAATCATGGTGTACATTTGCTTCAGCCCCTGGGCGAGGTGCTCGTTTCCAGTGCTTGATGACAAGTCAGCAGAGAGCGGCCAAGGAGCCTCCTTATAGGTTGAAAAAGGCATGAAGTCCTCAAGTCAGTAGTAAAAGAAATGCGCAGAGTGTCCCATCCAACAGGCCAAACACTGTGGGGGGTGTTGGGGGATCACATGGGGAATGGAAGAGCAGAGAACGGCCATGTTTAGTCAATCCTTCTCCCATTGGTGGAGATGTAGTAGTGGGATAAATGATCCATCATCTGCCCCATTTCTCGTGCTCCTAACCTGTGCCTGGCTGTGGCTGACAGCTAAGACCTAAGGTGAGTGTAAGAATAGGGTGCAGCAGACAGATGTTTCCCAGAATGGCCTCCTTGACATGGAGTATTTATGGCTCACAAATTTCCCAACCCGGAGGTGTTGCTTTACGTGGGATGGGATTTTACCTTTCTAAAAAATAATAAATTTAAAAAATAGTAAATTTAAAAAAAGAGCAAAGAAGGCTTTGAAGTCAAACTTTGTTATTAGAGGTGACATGCCAACCATGGGTAGGTGCCAACTGCAAGACTTTATTTTGACTGCAGTCTCATGAGGAAAGCTGGCAGCTGGAAGGGCAGAGAAGCATGTCCTGAAGAATTTAGCCAAACTGCTTTCAACAGCCTCTTTGATGCTGGGTGGCTGAGAAAACAGAGTGGTGTTCTCTGTGTGCGCTATGACAAAATACACTTTAATAATTGTCTTCTGAGCCACACTGGGTTACAACTTGGACCACTGCATTGGCCTGACCCAGTACAGGACACCAGGTTTTGCCTCTGGAAGGCACACGAGCACGGGTTGCGTGTCAGGATGTCTCATTGCTTCTGCTATCATGAAATTTCTTTTCCTGCTGGGGGGGGAAATAAACAACTTCCCTTTGGTCTCTAGGTTGAAGCTAGCGTTGATCAACAGGCAACTCAAGTTACAACTCAAGAGGCAACTAAACTTTCAGTCTAAATGAAGAAACAGTTCTGTGTTCAGGGAAAACAGATTGAAAATGAAACTTGTACAGGTTGAGAGGATGATTAGGGCTCCGCAGTCACAGCGTGAGAAAGATACCCAGGGGAAAAAAACCAATATATTCATTGTGATAGACTGACCGTACATTATTTCCTGCAAAATAAGGTATCTTCCCCTGGCTAGGATCACAGCTGAAAGGCAGGTGACATGTGGCACTATGTTTTTAAGGATGCTACCCAAAGCCCAGGAAAACTTGTTGCTTTGTGGGCTTTTTTTCCACTTTGTGCCAAGTTCTGGCTCAGCTCAGGGGAGTGCAGCTCTCTACACCCTTACATCCTCTTCATTAGTGTGAGACCAGTTTGTGGGTCAGCATCCACTGAGATGCATCTAGACTTGCAGGAGTGGTGGATGTGAAAGGAGGAATGATGTGGGAAGCTTCTTTTCCTTCACAGGGACAATGAAAAGCAAGGCTGAAAGACAGTGTCTGCAACTGCTCAGGGAAGACCAAGGCCATGCTGCAAGACTCACAGCTACTCTTTCAGCTCCCTCCAGTTAGAAAGGCACATTCTCAGAAAAAAAACCCACCCTTTTCCTCCAAATTTTTAACATGCTGCGAAAACAGGGAGACTACACTGAAAGCAACATCAAGACATGGCCACAGTTTGTTAGAAAGATCAAAAAGCCTAGGAGGAGCAGCATTTTTATTAATAACCACATTTTCTGCTTTTTAAATACGCGCTTAAGAGCAAATGTTTTCACATTTCCTGCTTTTCTGTAAGGTAGAGGAATGAAGAAAAGTATAGAGAACTGGAACACCTCTCCTAAGAAGACAGGCTGAGAGAGTTGGGGTGGTTCAGCTTGGAGAAGAGAAGGCTTTAAGGGAGGCCTTGGGGCAGCTTCCAGTATCTAAAGGGAGCCTACCAGAAATCTGGAGGACTTTTTACAAGGGCATGTAGTGACAGGACAAGGGGGAATGGATTTAAACTGAAAGAGGATAGCTTTAAGATCAGACATTAGGAAGAAGTACCTCCTTGTGAGGGTGTTGAGACACTGGCACAGACTGCCCAGGAAAGTTGCGGCCACCCCATCCCTGGCAGCGTTCAAGGCCAGGCTGGATGGGGCTTTGAACAACCTGGTCTAGTGGAAGGTGTCCCTGCTCATGGCAAGGGGTTGGAATTGAATGAGCTTTAAGGTCCTTTCTGACCCAAACCATCAGCCTATGCACTTCTGCAGAATCTGGCTCCCTACCAGTGTTTGAGTGGTGGTTTGTGGATTTGTTTGGGGTTTTTTAGTCCTGCAGCGGTTGAGGATGGTGGTTAGATGGACAGTGGTTGAACCAACAAATAAATAAAATGAAGGAGCTTCTCGAATTTGGGAAGTTTCAAAGAACACACACACAATTTTCTTATTCAAGAGGTTTTAATGAAGATTCATTTTTAAACTTCTCACACTGTACAACACAATTAAATGTACATCAAGCTCAGATAAAAAATAAAGCTTTCTTACAAAGTACATTTTTCCAGTGAATTTTTTCTTTCTTTTTTTTTTCTTTTGCAGTAAAAATAGCTGCTACATAAATCCCTCCTGATCTTTGAAAAGGAGTCACAGTTATTTCCAAAAATAGAATTCATATTTTAATCATACAGGATAAACTGCAGGAAAAGACAAGTCAACTGAAAAAATAAGGCTTGTATATAAATTTTTTTTTCAGAAGACATGCACAGAAGTTGAAAAACAGATGCCATTTCTAAAGAAAAAAGGGTCATTTTAGCCATATTAATATTTTCATTTTCAGTTACAGAAGAAACCACAAACAGGCTCTTTATGTCCCAGAATATAACATCGGTTTCTTGTAAAAATGCCAAAATGCACAAAGAATTGCCAGCTTCAGCCTTGGCAAAATACTGAGCCAGCCCTCCCTCCCTCCCCGCCCCCCCATTTCATATTGTAGGCATACCATATGCATGCACACTGAGCACTTATGTTGTCTCTCAGACCAATTAAATATTTGCAGAAGGTTGTATATCCTAGGCAAACATGAAAAAAAACATTTGATAAGTTTACATTCATCCTATTTCAAAACACACACAATTAGTTTAATTTACACTATACAGTATCTGTTAAATAGGAACATTACAGAGTTTCAAAAAGAATCACAGAATATATACAAACTGAATATTGAAATGGTACGATTTCTCTTCCCTTCTTTACAGGGTCTTGTCTTTTGTTAACAGTTGCTACATCTGGTTTTGGACACAGAGTGTTTATGTACCTATGCAGCACATTTCTGGAGGAGCAATAATAATAACAATAATCATAAAACGTGCTTTAGGACAAAAGTAATATCAATTCTCCTTACTGCTCATTTAAAATAAATTACCTTTGTTGGGGTTTTTTTGTTGCTGTTTTTTTATAAATTGCATTATATTACATGTAAGCAAGGACAATGGTATTTTAAAATAGCTGAGCAACAATTCTGCTGCATCACTGGTTTCTCATCCAACCTTTGGTTTTAAAGCCAACTCAGTTTTACATGGCAGTGTAAGTAGCCAAAACACTTTATACGGCAGTATAGGTAGTCGAAATGCTTAACCCGAGACCATTTCCATGTCTTCATGACAGAGCTAGGGTCTGTACTGACTTCCATGCTGCTCAAGTGCCTGACATGGCAACACCCAAAGCCACTGATGAAATAAGGCCACTTCCTTCCAGATCTCCCTGGTTACAAAAATCGGGTAAGGTCCTTATTTCCTAACAGTTGCAGCCATCTGAACAGTCAGAAGAACTGACTACTGAACACGGTTCCCACAGTCTCAACGCGTGATCTTCGCCCCTGCAGCATCACGTTGTTGGGCTCAGTCCTCCGTGTCGGGCTGCACCCCCAGCATTGCGTGCAGCTCCTCTGCTGTGTACCCCAGCAGGTTCTGCAGGTCACACACGAAGCGATACACGTAGCGTTTCCCCGAAGTCTTGTGGATGATGTTCTTGTCATAATAGTAGCGTAGGCCTCGGCTGAGCTTCTCATAGTTCATTTTTGGCTTGTTTTTCCTCCTTCCCCACCTCCGTGCCACCTGGCAGTCCAAAAAGAAAGCAAAATGCAAAGGGTTTATTCAAGTCATGTTCTTCTAGTCGGTGGCTGATAAACAGTTATGAAAGCCCTTTTTCAGTCACGGCATTTTATTTGCTTTGGATGTCCCAAATTCAGGTAAGAGAAGAGCTGGTGACTGACCCCACTGAACATACCCTAGGAAATTATCAGTAGCAGCTTCAGGAGAAAGCGGCTGATATCACTGAAAAGGAAAGCTACTGCTAGTGAATAGGTCAAAATATGTTTAAGGAGATCAAGTTTACAGGAAATATAGTCTCCTATCTCTCAAGAGGACACCATTTAACTGTTAATTTGCTATTGAGCAGCATGGAACAGGTCTTTAAGTGGAAGTTGAATGAGATGAAGTTCCTTGGGGTCAATGATTTCTGCTCTTTTTTTTTTTTTTTTTAAATAAAGCCTTTGTATCACATCTCTTGCTACAACAACTCTCCTGCTGGCAACAGGATCAAAAAATGAAAATGCATTCTGTTTATTTTTAATGACTAAAGCTCTAAGTTCCCAAAATATTTCAAAAGAGAGACTACTGTGTATCTAAATGAACAGGGATAGGCAGAAGGCATTTTCCCCATGCCTTTGTGCAATCCAAGGCATTGTTGATTCAACTACATCCAGTAAACTAATCTACAGTATTCCACTGTCTGAAGAATGAACTTGGTATACTACCTCTAAATTTCAAGCTATAAAACATGCTCTCCTAACTACAACCAAATGCTAATATCCTTTGGTGAGAGGGGGAAAATATTCCACAGCAATCCTGACTGTACAATAAAGCATTTGCAGATGAGATTTCAGCAAGTGATCATGTAAACGCTTTATATTCAAGACTAGGCCCACAGATGGTGGATCAGACCTTAAATGTTTGTGTTCACCACAGCTAGCCACGTACCTCATCTGGGTCAGCAAGTTTAAATTCCCATCCATCTCCCGTCCAACTAATGAATGACTGACATGACTTGTCAGTCAGTAGCTCCAGAAGGAATTGCCATAGCTGTATAGGTCCACTGCCTATTGGGAAAGAGAGGGTGGGGAGAAGCCACAATTACTACTTCTGTGAGCTCTTACATAACCAATGTATGTAACAATACTCATATCTCAGGACAGATCTTGTAATTACTCCGATCTTTTTTTTTTTAGCATCAGAAAAAAACCTAAGGTTTTTCTCTGTAACACAAATCTGCTCCTATACATATTAAAATGAAAAATCTGCTTTTTCATGGAAGCGCAGGATTTGACACAAGGTATAGCTTTCTCTTTCATAAGGATTCCTTAGCCCTCACTCCCAGCTCCCATCAGCTGCATTCCAAGTTCCAGGGCTTGTCCTGCAGTCCTTGGCTTAGCAAATGCTCTAAAGCAAAAACGGATTTTGGCAAGGACTGTAGGAACAAGTTCTGAACAGGCAAGCCAACACCTGCAGAAACTCCCAAGTATGGTCGTTTCTTTTCCAAGTTTCCCTCTTTTTCAAACAGATCAAAAAAATGCATTTGAATTTTAAGTGTTTTGGCACACCTGCTTGTCCTTCCTTTAGATGGATAGATCTATGAGACCTTCTTTAGTAACAATTAAGACTGAAGCTCTTAGAGAGTCGTGGCCTCTTGACTACATTGCAAGGCATACCTTACAACTATACAAATATCAACAAAGTACATATTTATAGAGAATACTGATGTTACATAAGAATAGGAGTGACCATTTTGCTTCACTACTTACCAGTAAAGCCAGCTAGAATTGCTGCCGGTATAACTGGTTTCCCTTGCTCTACAGGATCACTTCGTTCTTGAATATAGTCTTTGAAAGACATTGTAGGTTTGCTCAGACACAAGGACTGGCTACAGTCATCTTCAAAGCTCTCATAGGATGGCACACGCTGTAAATCCACTAATGACGACTGGCTGTTCCAGGATTGTAGCATTGAATCTGAGCTTTCGTAACTTTCTGCACCACTGTCACTAGATTCATGTTCTCTAAGCTTACCTTTATGAAACAAACAAACAAACAAGTGTTGGGTTTGGTTAGGGTTTTTTTATCCTAACCAATCTAGCTTGTATATATCAATTATGGGAAGGAGAAAAAGCCATACAGAATATGGCCTCAGACCTATGGTTATGCAGATGGCAACTCACCAGAATTATCTATCAGCAAATTCAGACTGCTTCTTGGGAAATCTTGATTTACCGCACAGTAGTTGACACCAACAGCATCTGCTTGGGTTTTAGGGAACAATGAAAACTCTTGTTCTGGATTAAGGAGATTCGGTCCTGTGGAAGTCTGACAGACATCAGTCAGGATACTAGGTTTGGGATAACTGAGGGCTTTAGGGTATCCAGGCATTTGCATACCATAGGAGTTCTGATCTACATTTACAGCTGAAGAAAGAAATATAAGAATTAATTAGATAATTTGCCCTGCAGACCCTTAAACAGACTAATGCATCTCCTGCACCTCACTACAGCTGTGCCATGAAGAAATAATTTACCCATGAATATCTAAGAGAAAGATAGATGCTACAGATCTACTGAAGTCAACATGAAGATCCCCATCTAATGGGCTCCAAATTGGACTCTGTAAATCTCACTCTGTAACTTGCTGACCACAAATACGTCTATTATTTGCTCTTCAGGGAAACTACAGGGCTACAGAAAAAGCTAAAGCAGCTTAAATGGCTTTGAGTAAGGCCCTCACCATTAAGTGGTGCAGTAAGGTTGAGCTGGAGATTGACTATGGTAGAATGAAATACAACACTAATCAAAGGGAGCGAGCACTGCATCCCACACAATTTGAAAAGGTCTATTTCACTTCCAGAGTTTTCAGAAACACCTAAATACAGCTCTTACTGCTCCTCAGTGATGCTAGTTTTTGACTGTGCTTGCTAGAAGTGGGAGCAGCCATTCTGCTCCACAGATGTAGGCTTCGGCATACCAAGAGGAAATTTGATTTTCTCAAAGCCTTTGCTCTTCAAAAGACTTCTGATATGAATTAGATGACAATTAAACAATACTAGGAAAAAAGGCTGCAGCAACTGAAGTCAAGTGCTCTCTTCAAGCACAGTGACTATTCTGGTGCGCTTCTCTGTTTGGGATCTGTGACATGCCTACAGTAAACAGAGATGTAAAATGTAAAATTTTATAAAATACTTACTTAAGGAATTATTATTGACCCAGTGAGGAACTGAGGTGAGATGAGAATTTTCCACATACTGATCCTGTGTCTTCTCTTGGCTGTCTGGGGAGAGAAGAGGGAAAAATACAAACCAAAACAAATTTTAATTTGGTTTCATAGTTTTATAGATCTGACCCGTAGGCCACAAAAAGCTTCCAACTCTCAAGAGTATTCTGGGGTCATCACTCATGCAAATTTTACAAACAAATTCCACTGCATTCTATCTCTTGAAAAAAAAAAAACCAAACCAAAAAAACCCCCCAAAACCACACCAAAACACCTAACCAATTTCCAACAGGCTTGAAAATCATCATACCAATTGGATTTTAACATAAAACTCAGAAACAACATAACTGCAGTGTATTTTAAAGTCCAAGTCCTTAATGTACGCAACTACCGAATGCTACACTCCAAGCCCCATGGAATTCACAAAGCACTGCATGTAGGATTTTAGCAATACCATCAGTGTTCACCCGAGACACCTATAGGTGTCTTTGACTTTTTGATATTCATTCACTGAATTACCTCAAAACACTACATTAAAAGAACAAAACCAAAAACTTGTGATGAAAACTGAACAAATTTTGTGCAGCTCTTGGTTATCTTCTTAAATGGAGTATTACACTAGTCTTATCCTAATCTCATTTAAATTACTATCTCAAATAAAATCTGACCACAACAGTATTCAGCCTGAATACAGAAAGATTTCCGCAGATATCTGTATGTGTTTTGCACACCGAGGATTTATTAATGGTTAATAAAAGCATTATCAAAACTAAGTTTTAAAGTTCATTTTGAGTCTTCACATGTAATAAAAGCCCTTCATAACAAAACAAGTGTTGAAAGAGTCCCATTTGTGTTTCTGTTAGAAGAGCCTTAAAACAAAAGCTTTCTGGCTCTATAATTACCTTTTATCATCTGTTCCAGGTGTTCCCACAGAATATCACCCACAAAATCAGGTGCCAGTTCCAGGAAACGCTCCTTGCCCAGGTTGCACAAGTCTTGGCCACTCATAAGAAACTGGTGGAAGTTCACATTTACCAAGCTAAACTCATTAGTAGCCCATGAAAGCCACTGGCAAACTTGCTGTTCAGTCCACAACCAGGGATCTGCAAGACAAAGTATCAAGCATTTAGAGATAACTCCTGACCTTTGTCAAATAATCTTCACTAGAAGGCACTGAATGAACAAAATTGTTTACCCAAGTTACTTAGTTTTGAATTAATTCAGAATAAACCCATTCTGAATTAAAAAAAAAAAAAAAACCCCAAAAAAACCCACCCCAAACAAAAAACAGTCCTCTATTTTCCTTCTGAATTCACTTCTAATCAGAGATGTCTTCAGCTTACTTGATTCTCTCTTATGCTGCCAAAGCATGAGCTCTTCATGCACCCATTTTTAATACCAGCAAGTCTGGTCTTTCCAAGTCAAGCTGTGCCAGATTCACATAGGATCCATTCTTTTATTTCCTACTGACATCATTCTTTCTCTTTTGAAAGAGCCGCTATTCAGTCTCCTCCTTAGCATTAAAAACAAAAAAGCTTATAAATAGAAAACACTTACTATTTGGGATACCCAGCCGACACTGTTCCTTTGTGAAACCACTGAAAGTATCTTTCAAGGCCTGACTCATCACAGCCTTACTGCATGGGGTTAACAGAGGCAATTCACAGTTGTTAGACTCTACAAGAAAGAAAAGGGGTGGAGGGGAAAATAAATGAAAAAGATACATTAACTTTTAGGCCACTGAATGGAGTGATGAGCTGTTGCTGCGCTATTTGAAGAATAAGAAAAGGATGCTGGAAATTAGGCATTTTAAACCCAGAAACAAACAGCATAGATGATTTTATGATATATTCTTTGACTTAATATATCAACGCTAAAATCTCTGTGCTACTAGTTTGACAGAAGTTGCATCACACTAAATTAAAGTTTTGCAGCTTTCCATGATCCTCCTTTACTCTTAGTACTTAGATAAAGGGCCTTTCTTGCCAGGAAACTTCACTACTTTTTCTTTCTTAAGGAAATATAAGACTGCCTATTCCCATTTTGTCATCTATAGTTTGACCTCAGAATTCCTTATAATGCCAGACAGTCTTCATTTAGTTTGAGAGCTAAGTAACTGATAGTGGGTTTGTGAAGGACCAGTTTGCACCATTTATTCCAGTGGAACAGAAAGCAAGCAGTGTTTCAGATTAGGAAGCCTTTTACTGATAACTTTGTGATGAGGACCATTAAGCTACGGGTAATTTGAAGACAACTTCAGCAATTCACAACTGCATCCCTGAACATTTGAGAGCCTCTGAGAACTGACACACAGGTTGCATTTGGAGGAGCTCTGCTGCATTAGAGGCATGTAACGGTGGCAGGGTATAAAAAGGTGATGAACTTGGCAGACTCCAAGTCAGTTCCTGAAGCTGTGCAGCTCTTCTCATTCTCCTAGACCGTCTACAGGCTCCACTTGACCGAGTAAGTGGAGCTCATTACCAGCCCATGCTTAACTTCTATTTTTACCACACCCATGCTCAATATCTGCTGGGACTTGCTTTGCTGACCAGTGCAGGTGACTGATTAGAATCACATTAGAACAAAGGACTGCTTTTCAGAGGCTTGAGGGTTGAGTGTTTTTCCTTCCCCAAGGGGAGATAAAGGCAGCATAGGGTAAAACATCTACATTTCAGATAAACCCTCCTGTTTTGTCAGGGATTTTAAGCAAGAATTTGTAGAGAACTCTTGGTAGGTTTATACTACACACAGACACAATAAAAAAGAAAGGATCTGTAAACATCCCCACCCCTGGTTTTTAATGTATGGAATAAAACATACTGGGATTTATCACCACAGTTTTCAAGAAAGGAGCTTGCAGAATACTTGTATTTTGATTATGGTTGAGATGTTGCAAGTTTAAATACACACAAAGTTATTTATTTATTTATTTTTAGAATTTTTTTAGTTCTGTTTTTATACCTACCAAGGCTTCTTCCATAGACAGTCAATCTATTAGGCTATTGAACCCCAGTTCCCGCTCCTTTTCAGTACAGAGAACAGCAACTATCCACAGAGCAACTCCCATGGGTAAAATCAAGCATGTACACAGAAGTCTGTGTACTAAACCACTTCTTTTTTGGGAAATCCATGTAAGAACATAGTCATGAATTGGTAGTTAGACCCCACAAATTTCTGATCTGCTGACTGGACTAAGGAACAAAGTGAAGAGTTACCATAAGAAGTAGAATCAAATCCTGTTGGCACTTCCTGAAGAGTTTGATCTTCATTTAGTGAGAAAAAGTATCCAGCAAAAAGAGAGTTTGAGCTATCAAAGGTGTCAAATGCTGGTTGACGCTGAAATGAAACACAATAAATAAAAATATAAACAATGTGAGCATTTTGCTAGAGCACTATCAACTTCACTGCTAGAAAGTGGCTGGGTTAGGTTTCCTACATTTGGACATCATGCACAACTACTACCTTCTGTCAACTAACTTGCGCCTTTGAAATATAAACACAATGACAGCATAGCTTCTTGTACATTAATACAAAACAATGTTCAGACCACAGTGCTAGGTGGGTGGCATTTTCTGCAGGTTGCAGTAAAGCCAAGTAGGGATATTCTTAGTCTTCCTGCAATTGAGGCTTTTAACAATAGGGAATGCACACGTGTGTGTACAGCCATTTATTTATTTATTTCCAGGTATACTTTAAAGAAATCCTTATTTCCTTAACCCTTGAAATTGACTATCCACTTGATGAATACTTGATGGCAAAGGCAGGATCAATAAATTATGGAAAAACAATTGCCAGTGCAAGACCTTGAGTAGATTTATACTGGTTTGGTTTTTGTGGGGTTTTTTGGGGTATTTTGGGGTTTTTTAAAAAATAAAGGAAAAATTTCATCTGAACCATATCACTTGAAGACATATAGTCAGCTTTACAGGACCTGCGGACAGATATTAGTCCTTTGCTGTGACTTTCATACTTGTGAGTTACTGCATTTGCCAGCTACCACATTCTGCAGCCTTTCAAGTGCTCAGTGAAACACTGCTAGTTTCATTATACACAAAGGGATGAACAGGACCGATAAAAATGTTCCAGATAAAGTGGATTCTACTAATACGTTGGCAACATTCAATAAATATTATTATGTTTTGAAAACCTAACTTCTTTCAAACTTGACTTGTGTCAATAGTGTATGCTAGAAATACTAGCCCTTTAACTAAATGTCACCCCCCAAGCCAGATTAGTCTTCAGGGGACAAAGGGAATGTTAACAGAGGAAGAAATAAATTTTAAAACAACTTATGCAACTTTCTTGTTAGTCACAAGGAAACTGTATCTGTAGTACCTAGAGGCATGGATAGATAAAAGTTGCCACTGAGATTTTGTAAAAGCACCCAAGGATAGAATATTGCTCTGGAAAGCTACAGTTTGTTCATTGCAGCTACTGCAGCTCAGGGAGCTGGAGACAAAGGGAACTTGCAAATGCTTATTTGTTTTAGGCATCCACTCGTCTGCCAGCTTATGCCACAGTAGAAGATTTAGATGAGGACAAGACAAAGATTTTTCAGGTCAGTATTCATTTACGATGCATAAGCAACCTGAGCTACGTTACTGTAATAACAAATGAGTATTAACATTTCCTCACATTCCCTACATTTCCTTTTTATCTCACGACAAAATTTCAAGTAGCTTGGAGTCTTTTTCAGCAGGTGCCTTTTATGTGCCATGTGTCATCCCCCTCCCCAATCTCTCCAAGTTACATTAACTCTAGTAAGAAATAAGGAACCATATTTTTAATGGTTGTATTTTACAACAGGCTGCAATATGTCCTAAGTACATGCATTATGAAAGCATGCACTCCACAGAAGAAAAAGTAAATAGTACCATGCCTCGGTTAACTGGGTTCAGAAATCTCCACTGAGCACTTGCCAGCCAAGATAAATTGTGTACAGTTAGTACCCCCACAACTAGAGTCAAAGCCAACCCGCAAAAGGCTCACATCTAAATGAAACATGTTAATAACAATTGCCAAACCTCCTAGTAAAGGATTCTTTATATATTACTAGATAAAAGCACTGACTCATCACTAGTACCTAGAAGAAAGGGCAAGTTCTTTCAACACCATCTGGAAACTCCTGTGTTTTGTGTAAATAGCTGACCCCTATCCTGAGTCACTGGAAAAAATGCTGTGGCATGTGAATGAGTAAAATCCATACTGCACTAGTTTCATATTTCAAAAAGGAGAAAATTAACGCTTAAGCAGGGTCTTAGTTCAATACTAGAAAAGGGGAAAACCCAATACACAATAAATTCTGTTTGCCTTGCAACCATACTATCTGACTTTTCAACATATGTAAGAACAAATATTACAGAACAAAAAAAAAGAAATGCAAAAGCTACAAAACAGTAGAATACAGGACTCTACATCAACTTCATTATATGACAACTGAATATTAAATAACTGCTTAGAACAATCACTGTGTTACAGAGCACACAGCTGCTAAGTTGGGGAACTCTTGTGGATTTTGTTGTTGAGAACAGGAGCATAAGCTAAGAGGGGATGTAAAGCATCAGAGAAGTTAGCATACCAGTCTCACTAACTCATTTTTCAAAACATGGACTTTCCTCAAAGTTAACCAGATTGGAAGGTGTCTTTCTAATCTTTATTTGGTTTACATTAATCAATGCCATGTAAAAAAATTGATACTGGGATTTGAAAACAACTTGTATGAATGGGGAGAAGGGAAGCCCTTAAAGATCCGAGTCTTTGTGGTTTGACTCTCATTAGTCCTCAGCTGTAAGCTCCTTTCAAAACAAGGTAACAGACACAATCTATTGAAAGATAAAATATATTTAATAACTATCTTTGTTTTCTTACAATGTATTAGAATTCCATTTCACATAGTTGCATATAGTAAGTGAATAACCTACTTTTTTTTCTTCAGTGAAATGAATCAGATCTAACCAGTCATATCAGGAGAGCCCTTTGCTACTTTCATCAAGTTAAATATATAAAGACCACCCCTACTGCCAGCCCTGTAACCTTTATTTAGGCAAAAGTGCTGTGCCAACTCCAATGAATTTCTTATATACCTCTCATTTTCAAATTCTTCGGATTTAGGGGATGGAATGAGGGAATTTCCCTGGGGGAGAGGGTTGGAGATGCAAGATTTACATCTTCCTATTTCAGTTCTGCTTTTCACATCTCTACTAGAAGTGGGAATACTCTATAAGATTGAAGCTCACAAGCAAGTAAATAAAACATGAAAATCTGTGTTCATGGTCATAGAATTCCTGTGATGGTATTAATAAGAACAAAATAAATACATTAGCTGGGAGATGCCCCAATTGGCTTTAGAAGGCGACAGCTCAAGAGTACTCACCTTGAGCATTCCTCTGTACATGTTAGACACAGGAGCTACTTGATCCATGTTCCTGATGCCAAAATCACTCATCTAAAAAAACGAGAAAGGTCACATGAAAATGCTACCTAGGAAGCAAACATATTAGCAGATGTATCTGACTGCTTCAGATCAGACTACAGAACAGCTCTCAGAATGAGATCCAGGGAAAGCTTCCCTTCTCACTGCTCACATCCCAACCACACAGGGCACAATTCCCATCTTGCTTACGCAGCTTTTAAATTGGAAAACCTTTCACAGGCATTACTGGTGTTAAAGTTCTATGAAATGAGCAAACAAGAGGGTGGTTAGCCTCCGATATCCAGTGTGAGGGCTTTTAGTACCTTATTCTGTAAGTTTGAAAAGCCTACAGAAGTTTTTTATCCACCAAGAATCTATTGCTCTGAGATATTTTCCAACTTTCACCCATTATCATAGCCATTCAGTTTTGTGCTGTTTTTGCTTACTGCATTCCTGCTCACACACCATGATTCACTTTGGACTTAAGCTTTCAAATGAAGGAAGAAGAGACAGAGTGCTCACTGTGATACACCTTCATGTACTAACCCTTTCACCCTTTTAAGAATAACCACTGAAGCCAATACCCACTATTAGCAATCTCCTTCCTTTACTAGGCAAAGCATCTCCCAACCATGTTATCTCACACATTTTGTAAACATGGGATTAGCATATTTATAAAGCTTTAGAGGGCTTAAGTTTGAATTGAAGAGGGCTTATTCAATAAAATAGCCTTTTTAAAGCACTGATAATGGCACCACCATTAATATGTTTATGTTATTGAAGTCAAAGCTATATTGGATTGCCTGTATTACCAAGAACAATGTTGTGTGAAGGCTGTATAACTTGTTATCCCGTATATCACTTAAGGAAAAGAGTAATAAGATTCATATCTTTTCACTGGCCTATGGGAGAGATCAAACATAAGGAATAAAGCCAGTTTTATGGCCATTGTTCAGATTTATCATGATGCTGTAATTCAGGCGTTGATGAATGACAGTTTATCAGACTACACTGCGGCAAGTTGTCTCAACAATTTTGCCTTCTCCTTTTTCACAGCACTGGGTTAAATTATCTTGCTCCACAGAAACTGCCTGAAAATGTGTGTTTGTATTTAAGCAGTCACACAGGACACCAGTAATGTTTCTACAAAACTGTGATCACTTATTATGAACAACTTCTCTCAACCATGTTAGCACAAGGAGAAATCAAAATACAATCTTAAACTCAGAAAAAGATGGCAAATCAGGAGCTTAACAAAATAAGCTCGGCTTAATGTGACAGCACATTCAAAAGCTGTCCATATAAATGAAGAGGAAAATAAACACATACAACAGCCAAAGACAAGGAATCCTTTTATCTTCTTATATAGTTGATCACTTGAAAAAAACCAAGAGTTCTTAACCTGAAAGGCCCATTTCAACTTCACTGTTATCAATGTATGGGGCTCATTATCAAAATAAAGTATCAACTGACTATGAAAGGAACATTTGACTTACACTTAATTAATGCTACCCCCAAAAGTACAATCTGCTGTAAGCCGGTTTTTGCCTCAAATAGCATGTACAAATATTTGATATAAATTACACATCTCATTGAGCAGCAAAGAATTTTACACAGCATGAGTCTCACTCAGCAAGCATCCTAATCTTTTCATTAAATTTGCCACAGTTTAAACAACTGTTTATCCTTGCATTTGGCTGGGCTTTAAAAAAAGTATATGGCAATTTCTAACACCCTTTGCTTTGCCTTCAAAATCTGCTCTGATGTCTAGGGATAACTAGCTGTATGTAAGCCTTACCAATCAGAGGGCATCTGTGAAAACATTGTATGTGTTTTCAGTAATTTTAGAGCTGATTCCCAGTGAGGGCTACAAATAAGATTTCTGACACTTTCATGTGCAGCCCTGGCCCCTAAACAAATCCTGTTAGGGACTTCTGCACTGTTTAGAAGGACTAGAATTCTCTCCTTCCTGGGTTTTTTTGTTTCTTTGGAAGCGTTTTAGGGTCCTAAGACAAAAGGTTCACACAAAGTCTTCATTACACGACACTGCTCATTAACCCAAGGCACCGTTTCTCTATGGTAGGCTGCTAGTTTGTTCTGTGGCCTTGCCTGGGCACAACACAGCTTATGAAAAACTAGACACCAAGCTCCGGTCTAATAACACATGAAGATCTTTAGTATGCTCTGTAACACTCCGTTTTTTTTTTCTCAAAACAAATCCCTCATGTTTTTACGTATTTCTATAGCCCTTACTCATCATGCATCAGTTCTCTCCCCATCTGCAGCATGAGCTCCCAGTCCCGAGATGTGAAACCCTCACAGAGTACTGCAAGATGAGTGGAGCTGAAATGTCAGCATGTCTTTTTGTGACACAAAGGATTAAAGCTGGCTTTCTGCTGGACTTCAAAAGCTGCTGTTTCAGTTCAGAAGAGACATCAGGGCAGTGACTGGGCCTCACTTCTAACTCCTCCACTAATGCTGATGACTGCTACTTGCCAGCTATAATTGGTTTAACTGGCAGGACACCTTCTCCAACACCCCCACATAGCTGAGTGGGTGAACCAGAACAGGGTCAACAGGATCAGGCACTTACTAACTAATACTCCTGAATTCTGATCAACTTCTTTTCAGCAACAGCCAGGTGTTTGCCCACAGCTGGATTCGGCTAGGAACCATCCCCATGGAGAACTAAACCACACTACTGTCCACAACGCATCTCCACTGGGTTTTGGTTGGGGTTTCTTTGTTTGCTTGGGTTTGTTTTGGTTTTGTTTTCTCTTGAGGAAGGTGTCTCGTTGCCCTTTTGCTTTTAAATGGCAATTTTATTTTAGCCAAACCACCTTGGTACCAATAGGTTAAGACACAGCCGCGCTGCTGCTCCGCGCAGCTCTCGGGCTCCCCGAACAGGGATGAGCGAGATAGCCGGTATGACTTTTCACACATATGACACACTCGCCCACATAAAAGTTAGATGGGCAAATCATTCAGCCCAGCGTTTTTTTTTAAGTCCCTTTAAAGTACTAACCAAATCCAGAGTGCGCGCTGCCCATTAACCCTTCCCTGCCGCCCGCGCAGCCGCCTCAACCACGGCACCCCGGCATCCCGCTTCGCCCCCGCTCCGGACGCGGCCCGCCCGCCTCCGGGTTAACCTCACGGGGTGCGCCCCCTACTCTCTTCGCCCGCCGGCTCTGCCCGCTCCCCGGCCGCGGCTCTCGCCATACTCCCGGAGGAGGTCGCTCAGGGGGCCCGGCCGCGCTCCTCATGATGGGAGCCGAGGGCCGTGCCCGGCTCCCTCGGGCGGCCGCCAAGACCCCTCGGGGGCGGAGCCCCCTTTCAGTCTTCCCCACCTCACCTGGCCCCCGGCGCTCGCCTGCTCCTCGGCGTCCCTCGGCGGCGGCACCGGCACCGTACACGAATCCAGAAAGAGAGGCGCCGCTGCCTCCCAGGGAGCCAAAATATCCTCGATGCGGCGGAGCCGGCCAACAACAACAGCGGCGGCGGCGGGTTGATCCCAGCTGAGAGTCCCGGAGGAGGAGGAAGGGGGCGGGAGGAGGGCCGGGAGGCGGGTGCCCGGCGGCGAGTGTGTGGGCGCTGGCGGCCGAGCCGCGGGTGCCGCAGCCCGCGCAGAGCCGAGCCGCGCCGAGTCGAGTCGAGTCGAGCCGCGTCGAGCCGCGATCAGGCGCGCAACGTCGTGCAGTGCCCCGCCGCCAGCCCTCGCAGGCGCTCTTCAGCGGGCAGGGGGAGGTGGCAGCGGCCGGTCCCGCCTCCCCGCAAGCCCGGCCCCTCTGGCCGCCGCGGGACTGGTTGGTGTCGTGGCTGCCGCTACGGCTGCGCTGCTGGAGGCCTCGATACCGGCAGAGTGTGTCGTTCTCCTGACCGTGCCGGTCGCTCACCCCCTGGCTGGTGCGGCGGGGCTTGAGGACAGGAACAGGCAGCTTTATCTCTTTGAGAGAGAGAGATTTAATTGCGTTTTTTTCTGGCTATACAGGAGATAAATCACGCTGGACGTTTTCCGTGCTTATTTTTTATTAACACCCCTCCTCGAGATAGCTAAGGTCATGAGAATGAGCCCATAAAATCCAAGTATCTGTACAAATAGTCTGTTTCTGTAAGTAAACTGTGGTACTTGCCGCTGTGGAAATTCAGCGCTTATGTCATGTTGCGCCTTCTGCAATTATTTTGGGGAGTTCTTAATATAAACTGGATGCAATGTGAAAGCTGCACTGACAGTTTCATCTTGTGAATTGCAGATCCAACTCCAAAACAGTGTTGGCGTTCCTCAGACCTTGACAAAATCTGGTAGCCCTTGGAAAGCTGCAAGAAGCTCTATGCCACCAAAATGAAAAACAGCTTTCTGTAAATGTATTTGTCAAAGTGAGCTTCCCTTGAGGGGTTGGAGAGATGGTAGGCAGGCAGACCAGAGGCGTGGGCTGCTTGCCATATTCTGCTCTGAACTCGTTGGAGCCATATGACTTTGTGGACTTTCTCATCACATTGCCTCCAACTGACTGCTTTTGTGTGCTGTTTAACGCTGCGAGCACCCAGCTGGGGGGATCCGTGTGTGCTTCCCAGCTCCCCAGCCTGGCTGTGCATTGGAGTGGGTTTCTGACAGTGTCTTGGTGTGGGACATGTTTGTGTTCCAGCCATCAAGCTGTCCAGTCCAGTTGGGAAGAAGCCATTGTGTGTCTATCCATCCAGCAGCTGTCCAGATGTGGGTGCTCAGGGAAGCTGTAGGACTGTGTCCCGCAGCACCCACCTCGCAGGTTACGGATACAGTCCTTGATAAATCACCGAGCTGTAAGGAGGAAACAATCTGGAGCTGCAGTTTCTTGTTGCTTCCACCCTTGACTTCTCTGGATTTTCAGTGAACACCAGGGACCTAAACTGCACTTAAAAAGCTGTTCTTTAAGCTTGTTATTACACCTTGTTTTATTTAAACTAACCCCCATTTCAAATTAACACTTGTGTCATGTGGTTGTAACTTTTCTTGTAATAGGAGCCCAGCAACTGCTACTTTGCAATTCCTCACCAGATTTCAACTGACCCTTTACCATGTGCCTAAGCTGTGATTATTTTTGCCAATAAAAAGCCATAGTTCCGTCCTTCTATATTTTTCTAGCTATGTCTAGTCACAGCCAAAGCTGGACTATAAAACTTGTTACCCTAGAGAAAGATGCTCCAGTATTTTTTCAAACTCTTAGAAAGCTTTTTCTTTAGAACCCTGGGATATATTTCATTCCTTAAGGTCAAATGTTACTGGGCAAATTGTGACAGTCTTAGATAGAAGTGTCTTAATTATGCCAACGACATTTCTTACTTCAGGAAAGTACTGATCTAATAAGGCAACATCTGTTATAATCCTAAGGGAAACCATTAAAAACTGTATGTCAGCTGCATAACAATTTTAATTATGACAATGACAAAAACAATTATGCCACCTTCTATATAGGGGAAACATCTGTCGAAAAGATAAGATGAAAGGCTGGGAGTTATTTATTTCTTATTAAATTCATGTTCTGGCATCCAGAGCAAAATTATTAACTTAGCCTGTTTTTTCTGTATTAAAAGTCCTTATTTTTAGAGTACTACTTCTTACAGAAGAGTATTTAATTTCGTTAAATACTACTTATTGTTAGTATACAAATACACTTTTGCTTCCTTAGAAGTGGTACATGCTTTTTGAGCTGGAGCACATGATGGATGAGGAGGGGCCAAGGGAGCTGGGTTTCATTAGTTTGGAGGCTAATGGGGAATCTCGTTATTTTCAACTACTTAGTGGGAGGTTAGAGCAAAGAAAGAGCCAGACTCTTCCTGAGGTGCACAGTTGCAGCAGGGGAAATGCCAACTGTATATTTGGAAATAAATGTTCCCAGTGCGAGTGAAAGCTTTGTCTGTGGAGAGCCTCTGATCTGGACTGGCCAAAGCCCAGAGCAGCCGGCTGCTGGCCGAAGGTTGGAATAGAGACCTGCCACACCCCTCTCTGCCCAAGTTACTCTGTAGTTTTGTGATCCCTCTGCACTGCTCATTTTCAAAACATAGCAACTTAAAGCTAGAGAGCCAAAGAAAAAATAGGTTTGGTTTTGTTTTCCTTCTGTAGCATACCTGTCTGTTTTGTTCTATTTTAGGAATTGTCGTCCATCTTCTTCACAATTTCTTTAGCTCTTACCTGTGCGTTTATGCATGTGTGTGTTGGCATACTGTCAGCCAGAGAGAGAGAAGTTTTGTTATGAACTTAAGAATAACCATGGTATCAGCACCATGCTGCAAACTTTTGAGATTTGTTGGTGTTGCAGACCTACAGGTGCTTTCTTGGGTTTTTTTGCAGGAGTGGAGGAGAACTAACTGTGGTACTCAAGAGTGAAGTGGCTAGAAAAGGAAAAGGAAAGAACAGGGATAAAGACTAAAGAACTAATTGCCGCAAAGTCATTGTACTGGGATTCTGTGGTAGTCCAGACAGATAAGACTTTTTTCCGTCCTTCTTGCTCATCTATTTCTTGCTTGAAAGAGGACCCACGCTGCAAGTGAGTGTTAAGTGGTTGTTTCTGTTTTATTAATCATCTTTTTCTGTAATGGTGTCTCAGAAATATGCTGGAGAGTTACTTTCTTGTAGTGAATTAAGGCAAAGTATATTGTTAATTTCTTTTTAAGTATGTAAGTACATGACAGTTTGCACTGAAAGCAGTGGGTGGTTGTCTGAGGTGATAGTTTGGCCCCATATTTCTGATTTGAGCAGCTGCAATGCTGATTTTTGAGTTCACTGGCAAAGAGAGAGAGAAGAAGAGCAGCAGCTGATAGGGCATCCCAGGGGAGGCCTTCAGTCAGTGTCTGCACATCATGGTCTCACTGTGGCTAGCAAAGAGGTGGAATAAGATCCTAAAAATGTACAGATTTAAAGCACAAAGAGGGAATGCGAGGTGGCAGGTATGTGGAAGAGCTGCATTGCAGCCACTACTCCAGAGCACCTATGACTTACTCCTCCAGAATTTCTCTTGCGCCACAGGAGAGGACACACAGGAGTGAAAACCCTGTCGTGCTGTCAAAGTATGTGTTATGCACTCATCTGCATGTTGGCTCAGCTCCTCCACCTGAGAATGTTTGGGGTGCACGTGTCCCTACTCCTCCTCCTCCTACTTGTTTTGCTCCTCCTCCTTGTCCTGCTGTGGCCATGGGGAGCAGCATGGCTATGCTGTGCTGTAGTAGCCCTTGACAGGGGTGCCCCATAGGTGTGTGGTGGGCACTCAGGGGTGCAGAATGGCTGATAGGCCAGCACCTCCTCACACTCTTCCTCGCATCCCTGCAGTATTGGGGGCGCCTTGTTGTTCATTTGCACTCAGTGGCATAGAGTCATCCTGAATCTGAAAGAAAAGACTGTATGTTTGTGTCCCTAAAAGGCAATTAACAGTGAGGCTCCAGTAGTGACCATCTATAAGTTCACAGCATAAAGAGTCTCAGGAAGTAACATCTTTGAAAAATAAAGGCGCAGCTATTTCGGTTTGAAACGGCAACTTCAAACAAGACGCCACTATGATTGAAACAAAGGATTAAACTCACTAACTATGCCATTCAAACACAACTAAACCAAAATATACAGGACCCAGGAAAGGGGGGTATCAAATGACCTTTCACTTAGATGTATATTCTTTGCTGTTAAAATAAAGCCCCACTGACCTTCCCCACTGAAATGGTCTCCTCATGGTGTTTGGTGCACAAAGTGTGACCAGGATAATTTCTGTGAAGGCATCTCAGTGAGTCACAAAGTTATTCATGTGCATGTCATTATTCTAAGCACATGCAAACCAACATGAATAATTACCATGGAGAAAAAAATAGTATGTCAAGGTTGTCAGCATGTTCAGAAATTGCTACCTTTTGCCCATAAAGTGCTACATTTCATGTTCATAAAACTCAAGGAAATTAAGTAAACTGCCAGCTCTGTAAAGTATAAAAGTTTGAAGCCTTATGCTTCCAATTTTTAGTTAAGTGAAAATGTTATAAGCATGCCTCAATGTTGCCAGTGGACAGGAGAGATGCCTAACACATGAACTGTGGGATGATGTCTCATATGACTGAAAAATTTAAGCCTTTACCTTTCATGCTAAAGCAGAAGATTAGTCGTTAAACTGGCTAGTGCTTAAGAGATTGCTCATACCATTTTGGGTGTATTTAATTTATTTCATGCAGTCTGAGGCATAAAATAAAAAGCACATGTTAATATTTTAAGGTCAAGTGTACTCAGAAACAGCAGAGTTTAATAATTGCTTTCGGATGACTGTGTTCAAAAAAGTACACTTGAGCTTCCTTTAGCTTTTTCTTTTATCTTCTGCATTCCATGTAGTGCTGGTTTCATGTAAGAATTACCTTGCTTGTGTACAGACTCCTATTCAGTGCTCTTTGACATGCCTTTTATCACCACATTTGCTTTCCCACCTACATAGGCAGCGGCATGCTTCTCTTACCAGTGAGGGCAGTACTTCATCTTGTGATGAATATAGTTCCTTTCTTCTCCTTCACCATAACCAAAAGATATAGGAATTTTGCATCATGTTTTGGTGGTTGTAAAAGTTCCATGCTAATACTTGGCAAGGTGTGATTTAAAAATTTACATTAGCCTTAGGTACATTGGTAATGATGTTTTTACCATGGAATGGAAGAGCCCATTGCCAGGAAACCTTGCTTGTTGCTGCTGCTCTTGTACTTCTGTAAGTGGGAACTGTGTGAGCCCTGGGTATATTTTTGGAACAGTGATTTAAGATTATTTCTTTTGCACTGACATACTCTAGAGGGTGTGAGTGCCCAAGACCCAGTGCAATTGAATTTCTTCATCCTTCATGCTTTCTATTACCTTCTTTATTATTCTCAACCTACTTCATTCTCATCCCTTACTTCCCAGAGCAAATTCCCAGTTTGTTTTTTTACATCTTTGACTTATCTTTATGTAGCAAGCAGTATAAGCCAAGCACAGGGTTGTGGCGCAGAAAGTGAGTACAGAGTCTTATCTAATTGCTTGTTTCTTTCTGGGAGGAAAACACTATGATTTCAGCCTGTGTCCCTCTTACTGCATGTTTAGTGTGTATGTACAGCCTTACATAAAGAGAAGTGAAGAGTCTGTTTCTGGTCAGTGAATAAGAAGAATATCTCCATTTACACAATACTTTGAAATTCATTCAGAGCCTGGCAGGTGCTACATGTTAGGACCTACAGGACATGCATTTTTCAGTACTAAGAGTGAGGGAGAATTTGCTGGCCTCTTTCTTGACCTAAGCAAAAATTCAGGCATAGACCACTGTAGTCAGGATCATTCATCCCACTCCATGTTGTCGATCTCAGCCTGAAGCGACCAAAGAAAAAAAAACATCTATTGAGCAGCCTTGACTAAAATAACATCTATGTAAGAACAGTATTGCATTTTATTGACTTACTTTTCTGCTGGAAGACTGTTCAGACCTTCCTATCTCAATGAATTCTACTGCAATCTCACATTAGTAGGAAAAGGAAAAGCAGTGCCAGCTTTAGCTGTAAGTGGATGTGTCCATTTTTTGTGTCCACTGGTGCATACATGGGTAGACTTGGAAAACTGCCTGTCTTTGATTCACAGACATCTTCTCTGTGAAGTATTGCTCTGTCTTAGCCAAGTTGGCTGTCTTTTTGCTTTTACTTCCCCAGGGGCATAATGTCGAATTAGTAATTTTTACAAGAGAGGGAAGCTTTATAACAGCCACAACACATATTCTCTGGAACACTGACAAAATACATTCACTTTAAACAAATATAAGCAGTTGCTGTATTGTTGTATCTGTCCTGGTTTCTTTTTTTTCTTTTTCATTTTCCTTTTTTTTTCTTTTTACAATGGAGCAGGTGCAATGCCTATATCTGTTATCAGTATGAAATATGGTTTAAGCAAACACTGAATTGCTCACGTTGTCTAGGTATTGCATGTAGTCTATTAGTCATCTCATCTAGTGCTTATCAGAATGCAAAAAAGACAACATTTGAGATGAGTCATTAAGATTCATTAAAGAATATCTTTGTCATAACAGCAAATGAGGAAGAGATACAGAAGGCACAGGCGGGGGTATGTCTAATATTTTGGGGAGCACAACATATGCCATATAGCAGAGATCTTGAAAACAATACTCTTTGTAAGAATATTATTAGCAGAGCAAAAATGCAATCTTAGTTGTGCTGACTGACCTTAGCAAATTCTGTATATGGAGTTTGAAGTAATTAGCTGGAAGGAGGAGGAACTGGATTACAGGGTATCAGGGAAGCTGATATCCTGCACCAGTGCCAAACTGGGTTCAGACCATACATCTTGCTTCACACCATGTGCAGCTTTGTTAGTGGCAGAAACCCCGGGGCACTGTAGTCCCCTTGCCCTGTTAGCAATGTCTCCAGCAAAACAGACGTTCCTGCAGGTTGTGACATGGCCACTCATGTGGCCGCATGTCCCCATCCTGTGTGACTGTGGCTGTCTGGCCCTGCATGAAGTCCAGATGCTGCAAGCACTCTGAAGGTGCTTAATGACGCACAGTACTGAAACTGTCACCTCTGTGTCAACATGGGCCGGCAAACCCTCTGAGTGGCACAGCCTATGCCAGGCTAGCACAAAACAAGGGGGAAATAATTTTCTTAGCCCATAAGAATCTTCTAGAGCTTAGGCATTGGGTTTATTTTTTCCCCCCAGGAACAACAAAATCAGTCTCAAAAAACCTTTGTAAATTGTATTTTAGAAAAAGAAAACCTATACAAAAGCAAAAACTAGCTGTGGTTGGTCAAATCCTTGTATTGTTTTTGCTCCTGGCTTTTTTGGTTTTTAACATGTTTTTATTTGAAATTGCCTTTTTTACAAACAGTGGGGTTTGGTGGAGTTCTGGACACATCAAGCAAAGGCTTTAAGTTGTGGGAAAGCACTGCAGGCAGTTCCTCTCTGCACAAATCTCCATGTAGCTTTTTCTCCACCAGCATGAATTCTCCTCTATGGACCAGATGTGCTTTTCTCCTCATAGAGATGAGTGTTCCCATAGCTGAGGAGTTGGTCTCACTGACAGCAATGAGATTTCTGGAGCCACTGCTCATTCGCAGGTGTGAAGTGGATTGCTCTCTGACCTTGGGCAGATAAGCAGCCGTAGGAATTTGTTGCTCCTTTGCCTTTTCTCAGAACTGGAAATCTTTTATTTAAAGGGGAAGTAAATGACCCACATAATTTCTTATTTTCTGTAGTGCAATCTCTTTACTTCATCTTGGTACAAACTTAATGTGGCTGATGCTTGCCCAGAAGTCTTAAAATGAGCATATATATTCTACTATGACGTTTGCAATAATAATTCTTTTGCTTTTTTATTGATGTCATCCAAATGATTGCTACCCACATCACAACTTTAATGCTGTCCTCATCTGCAAACTGAACTTTGGAAGCAATAGGCTCTCGGGTCTCACTTGGGCGAGATCTGCTGATTTCCATCAGGTATCTTTAAGCAGAACCTGTATTGCTTTTAATGCTCCTAAACCCAGGAGGAACAAACTGCTGTGTGGAGCTCTTATCTCAGGGGAGCACATGCTTTGGCCATGCAGGAAACAAACTGAACAGATTTTAAAAGGTATGGATTTTGATCTCGCCTTCACAGAAACCTGTTGTTTCTGGGAACCCACACCCAGTGTGTGCCAGGGTTAAAAGTTGGCAATCATCACTGAGCATCTGTTCCCTGCACTTGGACCCTCTGTCCCCTGCGCTTGGACCCTCTGTCCCTTCCCTATGTTTTTGCATCTTGCAGCCCTGTCTCCGACTTGTTGAGCTTTTGCTGCTTGCCACTGGCAGCTTTCAAATCAAATACCAAACACATCTGAAGCAGTGCTGTGAAGACACCTTCCAAAAGAGACTTGCTGGAGGGTCCTCACCTGCAAGGGCCAGAATCTATGTAGTAGCAGTGTCTCCTATTGTGAAAAAAAAAAAAAGGAAACCAACAAGAAAAACCCGTTGAGGGTTGTATAGAAAATGTCCCATAAATTGTATTTCATCTGCTTGCCACATCAGACGTTTTGACTTTGAAATCTTCCCTCACTTTCTTTAGGTCTCTGTGTCCTGGGTCATTATACTGTCTGGTGGAGAATTGTTACTGACAAAGACGTGAATAGCTCTTAAATGAGCGCACTTCACTCCTTTTGTGTTTTCAAGGATATTGAAAACACCTGAAGAAATTTAGTTTTTCTAGGATATTCCTTCTCCAAGGTCTGCATGTATACCCTTCTCTTCCCTTGAAAGGAACATGTCCCTAAAGAAAAAGTTTGTTTATCAAGTATTTGTTACACAGGTTCATGCTTTCTCTGCAGAGATGTGTTTTAGCTTGGATTTAGCTTACGGAAATGAGAGTCATGGAGTCACTCAGTCATTTTTATTTCTGGCTTCCTGTTTCCCCCAAACAACTTTTGAACCATTTGATCAACTTTAACCAAATCTGGGAAGGATCTTATGATCTGAGGGAAATAAAGTTCTTGCATGTTTTAGGAATGAGAGGCAGCAATGTAGATAAAAGACACCAGAGCTAGTGCCCCCGTGGAGATAAAGGCAGAAACATGGTCTCAACTGTGTATTTTCCAGAGAATCACACAAGAAATAAATGCTATCAACAAGAACCTTTGATCAGAGCTCACATCTTACTAGGCTTGAGATAAGAGCTTGTATCTTATTAGAGATGAGATAAGCCACCCTGAGACGTAAATCACGGAAGACAGGCTTCATTTGTTCTCCAGCTTGCAGAATGACTTGTTGCTTTGGTGAAGTGTAATACTCACTTCTACTCGGTGATTTCTGATCATTATATAGGCCTAGTTTGAGCCAGCTGTCTTGTGAGGATATTTGGTGATACGTGAGAAGTGACCTGTTTCAGCGGTTCCTGAAAAGCAGAACTGGTAGGATCAGCCTTAAATCTGCTGTCAAGCCTACAAGTGGCGGGGCTGGGTGAATCCCAGGCTTCAACTCCCAGGCTTCACAAATTGATGCTAAATAGACTTGTTCCTGCCTAAATGAGATCAATAGTGACTGAAAGTCATGACTGTTTGAAGGCTATTCAACCTCTATTAATTACTGAGTTGCCAGTTTAATTTGGAAACCTATTTGGCAAATGACCACTGCTGTTGATACTTAGGTTTGCCAAATCTTACCAGGAACAAGGGAGCAGGCACTGAAAGTGGGCACCTCTCCATCCCTAGAGAGTGAACCAGATATTTTATTTCAGGAAGATCATGAGTGGCAGAGCACCTTCTGTGCTCTTCTTCCTGCTGTGGTAGTCTTCTGGATTTCAGTGCTCTCTACCTAATTCTTATCAGATTGCCATGTTTCTGGCATTTCAGTGTGGATGGTATACCATATATATTCATTACAGAGAGTACTCACCATATCTGGTAGTGGTGGGGCAGGAGATACTTTCATTTTTCTGGTATTTGGGGTACTAATCATCCAGGTGATATGATCTCAAGTGATTTAAGTATGTGTGCTTAGCAGTGTGGAACTTGGGACCTGCACATCTTTTGTCTCTGGGTTTCAAAAAATAAATCTTTCCTGATTATCTTTTTTGACATCTTTTGTAATCAGTAAATTCAAGAACAAACTTTGTAAAGCTCTTAACCCTAATCTTCCTTATAAGCTGCAAAGGTCAAATTACCAATTATGTTCTCTGTTTGTTTTCATCCTCTGGATCTCAATTTTCATGCTTGCTTTTGCTCCCAGGGACTCTGAGGCTTTTAGCTAGGTCAGATTTTGTACAGCAAAGCAATACATTCCTTTTCCAAAGAGCTGCCATATGGTTTAAAGAAGGTAGTGGAGTGCAAGAATAGCTTGTTCTTCATAATACATGAGTGGCAGGTTTTGAGCCAAGGTTTACAGAAGGAGAAGTGAATTAATTTGCACAGGATAGCAGCTTGCTCCCTAACTCCTTTATTTAAAACATGTTTTTTGTGCCCTCCAGAAGAAACCCAGTGGATAACCAGCTGCTTTGCATTTTTCAGGTGGAAGCAGCAGCAAAGTCATTCCGATCTGTATTGCACTGGGGGCTGTGGGACCAGGTGAGAAGGTACAAAAGCAGGCATGTAGGAAGGACTAAGTCTCATGAATCATGTCTTTGGTAAGGGCTGGAAGCCTGTGGCTAATGTGATGTAAAGCCTTGGGGAAAAAGGTGTTGAAGTGACAAACCACAAGGATGACTTTAGCAGCAGCATTTTCAGTACGGCTTGCATGGGGAAGGGTTGAAGATGGAAGAGATGGAGAAAAAACTGCGACTGTTCAAAAGGAAAATAAATGTCCCTTCGAAGAATTACGTCTCCTATTGCTTCTTTGTGGGATACTGGTTTAAAGCCTAGCAATAGTTAAATGAAGCCTGTTTTCCTGTGTCTGTTCCTCACGGATTCCTGACTAATTCAACCTTCACAAGGTTTCTTTTTCAGTGAGGACACTAACAAAGTCTCTCTCCTCTTCTTGGTCACTCATTTTCAGTAAGGGTATAAACATAATACATTGGAGACCTTTGTCTTCTGCCAAATGTGACTGTAGTTGGCTAGGGGATAAAAATTTATTAAAGGTAAACAGACAGTCACCTCAAACACTTTGTGATCACTTGTTTACTTATAAAAACATGATAAAAATAGCAAAATATCTGAATTAGCTGAACAGCTTCTAAATATCAGCTCAACACACCTTAATGAATTATGTACTGCATATTTCACTTAAAAATATAGCATATTTAACTTTATTCTTTTGAGCTAAAATCATGCCAGAAATGGCTGAGTCAATAATTAAGAGAAGAGCTGTGATAGATGCTATTAATGTATTGTGATATTGGCTAAAGTTTTGGTTCCCTTATTGGCACAATACACTGCTTCAGCCATGGGAATGACTTCCCTAAGAAATGGTGATATTCTGAAGTGGGTACTTGAATAGATATTTTGAATATTTGATAGCCTACTCCGAGGTGTTTGGATGAACTTGCCATTTAAAAACAAAATCAATAGTCATGCATGTCTAGGGAATAGTAAACAAAGTTGGAGTCATTCCTAATTATTGGGATACAGCTCTGTCATCAGCTCCTTCTCTAGATACTATTATTTATAGAGATAATTATTATGCAGTATTTAAATTTGGGATGCACATGGTTCTTTAATTGGGGGCTGACAGTGTATTTGGTGATCTGGATTCCTATCCTTACTCATCCGTCTATCATTTATAAAGATTATATATCTTGAACGTGACCTGTGTACATAATTACAATTAATTAAGTCACCAGCAGTATGCTGAAAAACTTGCATTTAAATCAGGGGTTGAATAATTAAAGCAATTAGTTAGAACTGACTATTTGTAATACGGCTTCTTGAAAATGTGGAATAATTGCTAATCTTCTAGGCAGAGATGGACAGAACATCAGCCTGGTATTTAATTTTGTAAATATGAATTAGTTGAGGTGGTGCAAGTATGAACTCCAATATTTTTTGACTTTTCAGAGGTCACATGAACTGTTAAATGATGTGCAACCCAACGGATCATTTCAGGGCATGGTAAATTTAGGATGCCCACATGAATCCTCAAGCTATTAAAACATTTCCCTCTCTTGGCTTTCATAATTTTTATTTATAATCCTTAATTTTTGTGGTCGGGACAATGACACTCAGAGAATAACAGTGCTTTTTCCATGCCCTGCTCTTCTGCACACTGCTGCCAGTTCTTGTCTGTATGGCTGTATACAAGCTACAGCACGACAGGTTAGCAATGGGCTCTGTGCATCCCTTAGCAAGCTCCCTGTTGATTATTTATTTCAGGGAGGCGTGAGGGAAGCTAACACCCACACTTGGCAAACTCACCTCCCCGTCGCCACACGCTTGTTCACAGGCTGTGGCTGAAGCAAGCACGCCCCGTGTGGGGGAAATCAAGAGGAGGAGATCAGCTAGTGTGAAGAAACAGGACCCAACCTCCCCTTGCTCCTCCCCAGTCTTGGTCAGGGCTGAAGAAAGGGCTCCCTCAGCCCCAGCCCAGCCTGCCGGCACTTTGCTTCCAGGTAGATGGCCTAGGTAGGGCATCCTTCCAGCACGAAGAAGGCACCCTGCCTCTACCTCGGGAAAGGCAGGTGACTCAGAGAGGGGTGTACATGGGGAGGTGTCCAAGCAAGCCAGCCCCACCGGGAGGAGGAGAGCCTGCCCCCAGCCTCGCAGGGCAGCGGCTGGGTGTCTTAATGATGTCGTCATGCAGTGATGGGTGATACTACCTGCATCTTTCCCAATGCAGTTGCAGAAAAAAGCGTCATGATTACCAACAAGTATCAATTGGGCACTCTTCAGAGAAAGGGCTGGGGACTTCCAAGGGCTGTGGTGGAACCACCCCCCCCCTCACAGTATGAGCCCAGGCACAGAGGAGGTCTCCATGGTTTGGGGGCTCAAGGATGAGCTGAAGGTCCACACTGAGGATGGGTAGCTGTATTACACTTGCCCCAGCACGTGCTGTCTAATGCCTTTTGTGCTTTTCCTTTCTCTCTGTAGCTGAGCAGATAGGCTGTAACTTGTATTAGTGAATTTTTGTTCTCTATTGTCAGGCACAGAGGGTAGGATGTTCAATGGCTGCTCTGTTGGAAGGTGAACTGGCTGTAAAACAGCCTTGATTTTACACAGTTTTTAGTTTTCTGTTTTAAAAACTGCTGTGGTTGTGGAATTGGAGACCACTATAAAAGGTTCTGCTATTTAATTGAAAGCTCAGTTAAATAATTTATTCCAAGAACTTAGCTTTTATGCTTATAGCCCAAGAAAGTTGAGAGGATATTGCCAAAGTTTGCTCTCAGGAACACACATGCATTTTCCAGAGCCTGAGTAATAGCTTTCTATGTTTTTCCTGTGTTTTTGGTTTTTTTTTTCCCTTCAAATCACATCTGAATGAAGCACTCTACAAATTACATGGAAGTTTTATGTGCTTAACTTCAGGAATATGCACAAAGAAGCATTGGTGAGACCTTATCAGGATACCTAACCCACCTCTGCCCCAGGGTTTGGCTAAAGTAGGCTTTGTGCTTTTAAAGCAAACAGAACAATTCAGTGTCCTGTGGGGGATGGCTCCTAACCAATTTGGAAATATTTTTAGAAGTTGATAAAATGACTCCTCATAGAACAACACTTGGGCAGCTCAAAAGAGGAAATAAGTAGAAGAGACTTTGGGAAAACCTTACTGTATTTTTAATTATCCGTCCTTTTGATGTTGTCAGCCCATACCATAAGCAACAGAAATAATTGTTTAACTTCCTTCCTATTTAATGTGGTCATCTTATGTCTTACAGAAATGGCTTTTGCTGGTAACACTTACCATTTTCGGCCACGGCTGTGACAGTCATGGAGTCAGCCCTCAGCAGCGTGCAGAAGTATCCTTCCCAGAGTGGGCAGGAGGATCCCTCCCTGCCTGCTGCCTGCCATGGGCAGCTCCCCTTTATCTCCTCTGGGCCATGCTCCCTGCAAAGTGGCTGACACCAGGCTTCCTCTCACCCCAGCCCTAGAAAAGCTTTGCCCAGCTCCCAGCAGAAGCGGGAGATGTGGGAAAGCAAGGAGTGGGAAGAGTCTCTAGCTTCTGCTTTTATGCAGCCAAACATCTCCGAAAACTGCATCCTCACACTGTCACACAGTGTTTCCTGCGAAGCACTACTCATTTGTGCCTCTCTGCTGCTCTCCTGTTATTTTTAAGGAGAAGTTGGCACTTACTAGTAATTATTACCGTAGCAAAGGCTCACTTCATGAAGTTGAGCTCAACTTCATTATCATTAGAGGTAGGACCTCAGGACAAGAACGACACTGCTTGGTAGCTATTTGGCAGGCTGTATTTCTCTCTGGGCTGTAAGGCATATTGTTTTTCACAGGAGGTGCACCTTCAACTCAAAAGAGCCCACTGAAATTTCAGCTTGCTGGGGCTGAAATGCTCCCATGTACAGTATCGGCACACAAATAGCCATCTGCTGAACCAGAGAGGGAGGCAGAACCCTCTGCTTCTCTGCTGGCTCTCATGCAGGTGGGAGGTTCTCTTTAGGATGGGACTTTGCAAGTGCACCTCAGAGCTTGCTAGCTGATCTGGGAAGGGGTCGCCTTTCTCACAGTGAAAGAAAAGGAGGAAGCAAGTCCAAGTTTGCACAAATAAATCAATTCAGTGCAAATGGGAATAGGGTCTCAGACAGTGCAGGAGTACTGAAGGGTACAGAAATGCACAGGTCTAAAATTAAAACAAGATTTCATCAGTTTCTACATTGCATACTCAAGACAGTTCAGTTGGCCCCTTCTCACTGAATTTGGCTAGTCCATGCCAGCTGAAAGTCTGACACTGTGAATGAAACCTAAATGTATTGCTCTTTTTTTCTTTCTCCATTTTAATAGTCCTGATGGCCTAGGGCAAGATGTGCTCAGCTCTTCAGATATAGTTGTCTTAGGTCAGTGTTATTCCAGAGTTTTTTACATACTTACATACATTCACAAAGTAAGGGAGGACTTAATATTCTTTCAGTTGAAATTCTTGCCCCTTCATGACCTAAAACTTCTGAGAAGACAAGCAAAATATGATGCTATCCACATATGTTCTTTGGTCAGTATGACAGTTTGCAGGTCAGCACAGGGAGAAACCATGATACTCAATAGACTCCCAGCATACCATGGGGGTGATCCTTGGGATATGGAATTCCCTGCCACAGTGTAGAGAAGCTTGGATAAAGCAAGCAATTTGGTTTCCCTTGCCACTGACACCAGAAAGGGTGTTCTGAGGTTCTGACTTCATGCTGTGGGGGATGATGTGTCTGCTTAGCCAAGGAGATTCACATTCATCCTCAAAGCTCCACTGAGCCTCAACAGAAAGGATAATACTTAAAGCATGATATTCCTATATATACAGCTTGCCCACAGAGGGAATTCAACTCCTGAAAGCAAGCTGGGGAATAGTGTCCTGCAAGAAGTCTCTGAGAAGTTGCCTAGGTATGGGGGGGTTGGAACTAGATGATATTCAAGGCCTCTTCCAACCCAAACATATCTGTGATTCTATGATTCTGTTCTTAAACTAGGAAGGGCCCACCACTCCAGTGGAGCAATGCGCCTGCTTCAACATCCCTTCATTACTAACAGTGCAGCTCTGGGGCTGACAGGCCAACAAAGACTGGGAGTGATAGATAATTGAGAAAATTACCTGTTTTGAGAGACTTTGACATTCCTTGCAGCTTTCCCTTTTCCCAGTGATGCAGTGAAGGACATCTGCCATGGGAAAACTGCAGCCCTTGAGAATTCCTCTGCATGCTAATAAACTCCAGCCTGAGCATTCACATCTCTGTATTTGTAAACATTCTTAGCATATCTCTTCTTTGGGATACATACAAGCTGTACTGTACTAAAATGTTGTTATATTACTGCTGGCTGAGGCAGTTCATCATAATTTTTTTGTGTTTCACTTGTTTTGATTGTCACCAAATAACTTTCAATGAGGCAATTTTTTTTTATTATGATAGCCGGTGAATATTGTGTTGGGGGAAAATAAAAGCTAAAGTGGGAATTTTCTAATCAAAGTCACTGTTCTTTGTTGTTTGTAACGTGGAAGAAGACAGCACACAAATGAAAAAGGACAGGTAGATGAATGAGTCAGTGTAAATAGTGTCTAATGCTTTTGAAAGAAAGACTTGTATAAACATCTCAGTGCTATGATGAAATTTGCTACAGGTACTCATGATAAATGTATTTGTTGAACACTATTTAAGAGTGAGCAATCTTTGGAGATCTTCTTCTATTGTTACTGCATTAGTGGAGCACATCTTTCATACCTACCATGCAAACCGAGACAGAGATTTTAGTATGGGTTTCTTCTTTCTTTTTCCAAAATGGAAACTATTTTTAAACTGCAAGCACTCATTCATGCTTAGCTCTCTGTGTAACTGGATTTAGAACAGCGATCCTGGCAATACTTTTTCTTTCCCTCTAAAATTCATATTTTCCATTAAGCAGTGTAGCTTATAAATGTTGCTACTTGTATGAAGCCTTTTTTCCCGGTTACCAGTGAATCACTCCAGGCTGTGACCTTATCTGATCCTGCATCTCAACAGGGCTGAGACTAATCAATAATTGGTGAGATTTCATCACAGGGACCATGGGCGCCGCAGGAAGCAGTTTGGTGATTAAGAAGTTGACACTCTCTCAGCCATTAATGAAACTCTGTGCCATCAAAGCCCTAACAGGACTCTGAAGCCTTTTGGATGTGACGTAAAATTGAGATCTTCACTGCTCATCATTCATAACTACCTCATGCCATTTTTTAATGTGCGGGTGCAAGAGTAGAACTATTCATCCAGGCAGTCCTGGCCAAATTCCAGTTTTGATAATTGTTTTCTGCCTAGCTTCCCTCGGTTTCAATTTAGACTGTTATTCTTTGCTTCCTAAGCCAAAGTGTCAGACTGCTGGTATGAGCACTTCCCAGGCCAGCGCTGGGAACCCTGCCTGGTGGAGGGGATTGCCTCTAAACTTTATTGAGTATTTTGATGTCTTCTGGAAAGGCTGTTTCTGTGAAAGGCTGATAGCATCATGTGGAAACATCTGGACAGGGCAAGCTTTTCAGCTTCCTGGGCCGGAAAGACCTTAGCTATTGAGGTGCACAGATGTAGCCTGATCTGCAGTTTGATGTTTAGACCATAGACAAAACTCATGGGGTTTTTTTCATCCTGTGACAGCCTCTGGGAATTCTTAGTGTTGTTGTTAAAGCGCTTTGTAAAACACAAGAGGTAAAGTCTGAATGCCATTCTTGTTTGTTTGTCTGCAATATATGTAAAGACAGCCTGGAAAATTCCTGGTGTTTGTTCTTGGTGGCATTCTCAGATTGCCTCCATCTCCCTGCTCCTTGTGGAGAAAATACAAGAGATTTAGCAGCTGATCTCCTCCTCCACCTCCACACTTCTCCTTCAGCATTGCCCTTCCAGGCACAGAGAAAGTGTCTGGGACATTTCTGTGGGCTAAAAGGGAACTGGAGTTTAGGGGGAGGACGAGGAGGACAAAGGCTTGATATTCCTGGTAGTTCTGAGAATCACAGACTCAGTTCCCAATCAGGAATATGTGCTTCTGAAGTGAGCACTAGGCTTTGGGAATATCAGTGTTCCCTCTCTCCTCAAGTAAACTAGTCAGGTTATGAAAATCCTTCTGATTATTTCTGTGCATCACAGGAAAATCCATTTCCAGTCCCCAACTCCTCCCTTCCCAGTTCAGCTGCTGGTTTTGCCTGGGCTGCTTCTTTGCAGCAGGAAAATTCAAAGGTGCAGGAGGAATGACTGCATTTCTTGAGCTAGAGCTAGAGATACTCAGACAAAGCCAGACAAAATCAGAGCAAAATAAGCTTATCAGAATCACACTTGCTCAAGATGGTTTAAGAGTTTTGAATTCTGTGGAAAGAATAAGAATCCTAAGCACCTGGCTGAAGCCTGGGCTATAGATGCATGCCTTCTCCTGGCAGCTCTGCCAAATGGAGCTCATCACTGCTTTCCCCATCCAAAATCATCCCTAGTCACATCTCCTGGTGGACCTGTTCCTCGGGCAGGGGTGGGAGCACTAAAATCAGGTTTTGTCAAAATGAGCAGATTGCCTTGCACAATACATAAAGAAGGTCTTCGAGAACTGGATTCATGTGGTCCTCAAGGAGAGTCTAGCTTGCTCTCCAGGACCTTCAGCGTGCTTCATCTTGAACTCAGTGACCTGACACTGCCATGCCTTAATTGTCCTCAGGGTTTCTTGCAGATAAGCTCTGAAAGGCAGATTGCATTTTCTTCTGTCAGCTGACGTAACTCACTGGTGTGGAGAAGGGACGGTTCCTCCTGCCTTCGACCTGCGTCAGGCAGCATCTGTGGTGCGGGAATGCTGCTGCAGCCAGCCCCTCACTAGCTGCGTTGGGTGGATTTACATACTGGGTATCCCTGTGCCTCAGCCTCCCAATACCTCCATTCAGGATTGTCCTGTTGGGCCTGTTTGGGCACACATAGTTTTTGTGGAATATTGTCACCTGGAGAGTCCCAGTGGAAATTTTTGTTCCCATGTCCTATGTGCTACATAAAGAGATGTGGGAAAATAGACCCTGCCCAGAGCTGTAAATATTGAAGGCAGAGAAAGGCCATAGCTCCTCAACTATACTACACATATAACCACATACAATATGATATAACTACATACAACATGATATAACCACGCAGACTGAGGGCAGTGCTGAGCCCCAGCACAGCAAGTCCACATCTGCCTTTACATGGCCAGAGAAACACTCTGAAGTTGTGAAATTAAGATGGAACTGTGTTGTGTCTAGATGGGAAATTGAGGCAAAGAGGCTAAGCAACTTGCCTGTCTGCCTTATGGAACTGAGAAATGAGCCCAGACCTCTGTCTAGTACCCTACAACAAGCTGTCCAGCATACCTACCCAGGATCTGAAGATTGTGAGCTGCCTGAACTCATCCTTGGTGCTCAGGACCAGTTACTTCCTGGTACAAAATCTCCTGTAGTTTTAAGTCACGGCTTTATTTTTAGATCAGCTCAACCTCAGCCATAATTACATTTGTACCAATCAAGTATGTGGTAATGCTCACGGGTCTCTGACTAGTCCTTTAGTGTAAGAATTAATTTGTGGGGTTGGAAAAGGCAGAATGGCAGGTGTATCACAGTAGCATGTCACTGAGGTTTCACTCGCCTGGTGAGGTTACCAAACAGTGATGTCTCAAGTGAAGACAACAGCAACAGTGGGCGCTTCATTTAAGAGTGATGATTCAGGGTCCTTCAGTACCCTCTCGTTTCAGAAGGGGTCCTCGGGTCCTGACCATATCTTAGCCCTAACTTGTCAGCGAGCACCTTTTTAATGCAGCCTCATTAGAGAGTCAGAAGCATTTGTGGGATTGGTGTGGGAGTACAAAATTGTTTTCAGATGAGGAACTGAGTCAAAGTTTGTTGGCATCTCGTGTAGCGGCTGTTTGTGTGTAAACTTGAAAACAAACCAAGCAAAAGGAGTAAAACCATCCAAGGCCTAAAATGTCATCTGGCAGCGAGGAGCACTGCAAATACCAGATTAGGAGAGCCCAGAACCAGCTGGCTGCTGTTCGTGCTGAAGTGACTACTCACCAGACATTCAAAAGCTGGCCATAAAGCCTTTCTAAGCTCACTTGCTTAAGCTCCTATGGTCGCTGCTACTCATTTTAGGGTCACAAGCAAGCATGAAGGGTGCTTCTGTTTAGCTGTAAGAAGGAAGGCAGGGGAAACAGCACAAAGTCAATAGTTATAGTGTCCTTTCTGCTGTGGTCCACAGTGAAGGCCTGACTTCTGCTCCCTCTGGAGTCAGTTTGCAAAGTTTATGCTGGTTTTCAGCAGGACCATGGTGAAACCAAAGTATAATGACAAGTCACAAAGGCCATATTAAAAACTGGCGCATGCTCCCTAAGGAAAGAGCTGTGGTGGTTTAAGAGGTTCTTGCCTCTTCTAGCTGTTTTATTCCTGCTCCTCTGATGGAGGTTACTGCTTCCAAAATGGTGCCAGCAGAAGGGAATGTGAGATCATGCTCTGCTTTACATCCTTTATGTAATTCCGCTTTCTCGGGAAACAAGCCTGTTTGCTGTTGCAGGCTGTGAACTGGAGCAGGCAAGTTACTGAGACACACATGGCTTCTGGCACCTCCACCGTGGGGTAGCCATCTCCAACAGAAAGGCAGGCCAGCCAGATGGGGCTGATAAGAAACAGCAAGGTTTATCAAAGCCCATTGTTAGAGCCTGTTACTATCCATTGTTCACTTTATTGAATGCAGTTGTGGCTATTGCATGTCTCCATACTTGGTTTGACTTAAAAATTAGACCCCTCATACAATAGATAGAGCTTCTTGGTCAGGAAGTGTTTCTTTTTGTACATTAAAACACATGAACACATGAGGCTTTGTTGTTGTAGCCGCAATTTCCTGGTACACTTGCTGTGATGATGGGTGAAAGAAGTTTTGCTCTGAATATAGCTAATCTCACATTGGAAACGTAACACTTTGAGGTGTGGAAGTAACCATCACATATCAAATCTCAAATGTCATGTGAAAGGATGAGTTTTAAGAGCCACCTTTGAAAAATTATCATTAAACCAAATCTTATACAACTTTCGACTCAGAGAGATCAGTTTTTACACATACGCAGTTCCAGTGACCTTGCTGGAGCTGTTCCCCACTATAAGTAAAATCAGAAGTGGAATTTGCAACTACAGCAAATATGTCTTTGCACTGTACTTCAGAGAGATTAGTAGTGTAACACCCTCTGTCTAGTGTAGCTCTGTTTCCTTTAATGTCTTTTTTTCTCCTTGAAGCTAATGTAGGTTAGAGTTTCTTCAGCTAAAAAACTCTCAGCACTTGGCATCCTGCCCCTTGACACTTACCTGGAGCTCTTTCAACCTTCTGTGACATTAGTTTCACTGTTGAGTGTATAATTGATCTTACCCAGTCTCAAATGTGTTTATTATATCATTCATTGTGGTTCTTTTTTTAACACTGTTACTGCCCATCTCGGGAGGTCTATGCAATACATATATCCATATACTTTCTTTAGTTGTGTGGACCATGACCAGGCGTTTTGTTTTTTTGAACATCCCAGGGCAAAGTGGTAAAAAAAAAAAGGTATAGGGAAAAATATTAAACAGAAATTGCAGTCTGTGTGGTCTTTGTGAACTTAGTAGACTGCATAGGGTTTTATGTACTTCTTTTCTTCTAGTGGTGCTTTTACCATCTGGTTAATTTACAAGTCAAAAACTTCATGCATCCAGTAGTTCAGCCTCTCCCTTCATGAAGTCTTATTCTATCATGCAAATGCAGCTCATGGAAATTTACTTCAGAAGAGACACTCTTTAGTAGAGGGACTGGGAGATCTATCTTGGTACTCATTTATTAGCCCTACTGTGGATCCCATCCCAGTGCCAGGGTCTGCATAAAATAGAAAAACTTAATTCACGTGAGGTGGATGGAATGTATAGCAGACTACCTATAGAAAAAACACAGTCCACATTGTACATGGTATAAGGTGGGTGCGTTTATAGGAAGATGGGGATTTCCTCCACTTGTGTCCAGGAGTTAGAGACATGGTTCCATTTTTCTAATAATCAAAAGTGTTCGGTAAATAGCATAAACATCACAACCGAAGTAGTACCTCATCAGCTACTGTGGAAAGGATGAAGACATTTAGATGACACATAGATATAATCAGTTTTCCGCCATGGTATACAGTGAATTATTTTCAATGTAAAATCAAGGTTTTCAATGCAAGGCATTTGGCATTTCCATTTTAACACTTCCTCAAAGTCAGTTGCAACAAAACCCAGAAATCTCAGTGTGCTTTTTCAAAGTGTGCTTCTTCAAACCAAGACATGAAATAGTCAAGAGCTTCTGCTATGAAGCAACAAAATCTCTCTGGGTCAAAAATGCAACTTTTTTGTACTGCAACTGATGACATGGCTTAAGGGCTTTTCCAGTTTGCTGTCAAAGAAAGGGTACATCTTCCTTGCTGATTTAAATTCAGTGTAATTAAGAACAGTTTCCTTTAGTTTTATGTTTTCCCTCCCAAGTTACTTCAGTGTGGATAAAAGCAGACCCTCCATGAAACGAAATGTGGGCAGTTGGTCCTGCACTCAAGCATGTATTGTGCTAAGGTTGCTGAGGGATTTATCCTGCGGGGTCTCTGCAGGAATTTGACTAGTTTTATTATTTTTGACAGGGGTATTATTTCAGCACACAAGGTAGCTAGGGGTAGCCATTAATGAGCAGTCATACCCAGAAAGAACAAAGTTGCCAAAATTGTTCTGTTAGCAACTGAAACTGTGTGCAAGGAAGCCAAGATTGGTTTAAAAGGTACTAAATGCAAGCAAAGATCTTTGCATCTAAGTAAGCCTCAGCTGAAAGGCAACACTCAGACTATGTGTTTTGCAGTAAGGACAATCCTCAAGTATTTCTTTCAGAGCTACTTATTTTTGTTTCATTTATTAATGGCTTTACTGAAATTTCCTTTGTAATCAGATTTGGGGAGAATAATAGTACCAAGAAAAAGCCAACATAAGCAACTTCTCATCCTGTCCTTTAAAAATAAAGAATTAAAAATAAAGTCCACCAATAGCAGTTTGTTCTTTGGTAAGGGGCTAATGGGATACAGAACTTGGCATGCTGAAACATCAACTGGAACGAATATATTATCATAAAAAACACCTAAATCTTGACTTCATTAAAACCTATTTAATAGGATCAACATTATTTTCCTGGCCAAAATTTCTTAAGTTATGTAATAAACTCTGTGTGCCTTATCCTCCAGGGTTATTTCCACACTCCATTAACAGGCTATAGCAGGTTTTTAAAATATGCAGCATGGTTTGGTGTGTACCTGGGAACAAGGAACAGAAAGTTCTTTTAAAGATTGTATGTACATATGTCTGTAGGCTGCATGAGCTTGCCTAAACAATTCCCACCATTATCAAGGAGATCTTGGCAAAAACAAGAGAAAAAGAGATTCAGTAGGTTACATAACAAGTACATATCTCTTTCCTTTTTAAGCAATGACTGCTTCCACTTAACAAATGATATTTGAAGCGTTTCATAAAAACTGCTAACAAAATGAACTCCCATGGCTTCTTCAGAAATGGAGTTGATTGCATGTGGGATGGTAAGACATTGGCTTCAGTTGCCTAATCTTCTGGATAATTCCAGATATACACATTCCTGCAGATTTCAAAATTTGTGTTTATAAATATTAGATTGTAAGAGGCTGATACAGAAAGCATTAAGTCAGGAAGAAAAGTGGAAGGGCAAATAGTATTCTTTTTTCCCAGACTGAGACAGACTAGAGCATACTGTAACTTCAGGGAGAAATCCACTTGGAAGTCCCCCCAAACAGCTATTGAACATGCACAGATCCTGTATTTCTGGATGTATGTGAATATTTCAGAATACTGGAGATGGTCAGATGGTCAGATATGTTCACAGGGTAGATGGAAGTGGGGGAATCAGAGTTCCAGCCTGGCCATCTTCCCCAGAAAGCCGTACTTTAGGAAGCTTTTGCCACTTATTTCTTCACCCTCAAATGCAGCAAAAGCAAGATTTTTGGTAAAAGTTATAGAAATGGAAAGAAATTTCCTAAACGCTTACAGAAATTTTTCACTTCAGGGACCATTGGGTGTTGAATATGAATCGAATTCCGGGGTGACTGAAGGTTTTGATCTACGCATTTGGTCTGTTGTAAAAGAAAAGCCTCACTTCTAGAGGCCAAAAGTCTAGCCAGCTGAGTGTTCCTGGACAGTGGACACAACTCAGAGCAGAGCGCAAGAAGAGGGCAAGCACACACTCACGTTTCCTCCAGTGCATCCTCCCCGCTCCTGGCAGTCACTGCACAGGGACTTCCTGGCCCACAGGCCGTATTTGTGTTTTTTGCATTTAATAGCTCACAGTGGACTTTTCTTCCATGAATTGGACTAATCTTTCCAGTTATATTTTTGGCTCCTATAACATCCGATGGTAATGAATCCCACAGTGTAGCTATGTGCTTCCTGAAAAAGTGTGTGTGTGCATGCATGTGTATGAGTGTGTTTTAAACCTGCTTCCTCTTCTCTCTACATCTTTCTGTGTGAAAAATGATGAAAGGGCACCCGTGTTTGCATCTTCCCAATCACTCAGTCTGTCACACTCTCTCGCTTGAGCTAGACATGTTGTCTCTTGTGCAAGCCAAGGACTTCTCATCTACTGATAGCTATTCTTACCCAATTTGCATAGAAGCTGGACTTCCCTAGCTCTCCTTAATGTTGTTACAAAATCAAAGATGTGGGTGCATTTACATTAACGTACCTTGGTTTGTATTACCTTAGGTTATATGGCTGCTTACTGCTCGGTGCTGCCATACTTTGATTCCAGAAGTGCCATTATTTTCCCCTGATAATATAGATTGCCTCTGCTCCTAAGCACCATCTCAGAATAAGAGCTTTGAGAAACGCAGGGCAGGCTTGATGGGAATCTATATTTTAAGTGCTGAGTTAGCTCCTCTGCTAGCCAAAACAAAAAAGCTCTGCAAAGAAAGTGCTTTGTCCAGAGGGGAAGAAGTGTCTTCTATCCCTTTCCCACAGTTAAGAAACAGCTTTTGTTGAATTACAAGGAAAGCCACTTACATAATCTATGGTCAGAAAGCTGGACTGGCATGCTTTTGGATGACTGGATGTAGAACAAAGGCAAAAAAAAAAAATATTGACATTTCCCAGCTGACCCCAAAATGAAAACCTCCCATTATGTTGGCACTTACTGCATGGCTACTGTGTAATTTGGTTTTGTTCTAGCTTCTGAAATTAACATTATCTTTATGTAACTGTCATTCAGTTGTGTATGGGTTGCCTCATACAAAATGCATCAATGTCACAGCTCTCATTTGCTTGGAAATACGTCCCCCAGTGCCTTTCCCCAGCTCTCCAGAGACTTGTTCTGCTTCCCCCCACTACACGGCTGTCTGCTCTGTCCCTGTATTTTAGGGGAGAAATTGGTGTATTCACCTTCCTCTGTGGAGAATGGCTTTCCATTCTTTGCTTGTTGGGCCTGGGTGGGAGCCAGTGCTGCGGCCAACTCAGTAGGACAGGGTTGCATGGGCAGCAGGCAGATCCCAGATCAAACTGGTCTCCCTGAGGTTCTTAGTGCTTTGTTGTCCTGGCAGTAGGACTGGAAACCCCACTGAGGTACCAGCCAAATACAGTTCCTTCTGCTGCTTTGATACAAGCAAGGTTTCTTGCTGTGAAAACCAGAAGGAAGTGATGCTCTAGGAATGGTGAACTCCATCTAGCCCAGACCGGCTGATGTTGGCACCTTCAAAAACAGGGGAAAAGTCTGACTTGTTCTGCATGTGTGCAGTGGCTCGTTGGGGGATTTCCAGGTGGGCAAAGCACCATGTTGTCTTTGTTGGGTATGAACTAGTGGTTTTATCTTTTTTTTTGATTTTTGTGTTTACTTCATGCCTGGCAGTTTTGAGAAACTTTCCAGAATACCTGTTGTGAACCACAGTCTTGATCTGGGTGGTCAGCTACCTGTGTGCCAGCATCTTCATGACCTTCTGAACATGTCTAGAAGAGATCCATGGGTCAGTCAGAGAGTCTGTATGGGACAGGCAGGATAAGCAACGTTCTGCAGAAATCTCTGTAAAGATTACTCAACTTTTCTCCTGGAGTCTCTTCAGAAAGGATGGGATCCAGGAATCACCTTCTTACTCATGATCTGTCCTAAACAGCACCTTAAAAATCCACCAAATTCTAGCACTGTGCATATGTTGTACAGACAGACTTAAAGCTTGTGGTTTGTGCAAGTGAAGACATGTCACAACCCCAAGAAGAAGCATATTATGATGGAAGGCTGGGAGAGCAATTCCTCTGATTGTTTCAGAGGCTTATGTGGGACTAATCCCAGGCTATAAATTGTAGTGATTACCTGGTACTTGGGAATATTTGCTTTGAAAAAGCCTTTGGGTGCAAGTTCTACACTGTGTTGTTATGTATTTCAGCACACCAATGTCATGATTAGGTATATTAACCTAACAAAAAGGTGTAAACCTCATTTCCTTAGTGGTCAGAATTTGGAAGCTAGTAAGCTGTTTTCTTTAGTTCTGTGTAAACATGAAAGAAATGAGTATATGTATCAGATAAATGCAATAAAAGGTTTAGCACATACAAATTTGTGTTAGTATAAATGCAAGGAGTAGTACAAATGCAATAGGAATACATAAAAATACATATATGCTTATATGCATATGCTTATATATTTAAGTCTAAATACATAAGGTGTATTTAGATATAAAAAATATGGTATATAAAAATATTGGATGCTATTAAATTCAGAAAATGCTTAATTCCACCCTGGTAATGCTTAAGTCCATCATATATGAAAAATGTCCATAATATTTGAAAAATTGTCCGTCGTATTTTAAAAATCATGGCAGTCAGGTGAAGCTCCCAATGACTGGAAAAAGGGAAATATAACCCCCATTTTTAAGAAGGGGAAAATGGATGATCCAGGGAACTACAGACCAGGCACTCTCACCTCTGCCTGGCAAAATCTTGGAGCAGATTCTCCTGGAAGGCACGTGAAAAACAACAAGGTGCTTGGTGACAGCCAGCATGGCTTTACTAAGGGGAAATCCTGCCTGACCAATTTGGTGGCC
>WYDI02004133.1:0-18382 GCA_009867235.2 Psittacus erithacus | reverse complement strand
AGGACAGGTTGTGGGGGGAAAACAAGCAGGCTACATGCTTTGTCTAATTTACGACTAAGCTTAAACCACAACAAATACTCACGAAGATCAAGTGTATATGTGCTTACATATGAGTGCGTGTATGAATTTTATAACTACACATATGTAAAAGTACATGTCTGTGTATACACATGGTGTACTTGTATATGAATATGTACGCATACAGTTGCACACTCAAACGCTGAAAATAAGTGATTTAAGGCTTTTTCTAAGCCCATGCTTTAGAAGATAAGCCCTCAGGGAAGAAAGAAGGTATGTTCATGTCTTCCCATGGATACTGGGGTCTTTTGCTCTGCTTGCAGAGCCTTCCTGATGCCCACAGTGTTATGTGGGTTCTTTTTGGTTAAGCTGGTATCAAAAAGTGAAGACTCTGTGGGATCAATTTTATTATATTAAGCTAATTCTGCTATAGCAATGTCTTGAGTACTGCTGATGAAAACTAAGAAGATTAAACTTTACATAATCTGGGGATCCTTGTGTAAGTAAATTCAAATTATCATAAGTTCTTCAAATCATTGATCTGAAGACCAGTAAGAAGGGAAGAATAACTCAAACTAGCTCAAGTTGCAAATCTTTGGGTTTTTTTTCTTTTTTTTTCTTTCTTATCTATATTCTTTTCCCCAGTTAAAAAAAAAAACCTTAAAGATGCTTTGGAGTAATAAAGTTGTTTTTTTCGTTCTGCCTTCTTAAGGGAAAGAAGCTTTGAAAGGAGCTGCATAATGGTGTATCTTCCTCAGTTAGTTAGCATGTAATTGTGTTGGATTTATGGAGGCTATTAAAATAATAAAGGTCAATGATTGATTATTTTAATGCTACACCTCCATTTCAACAAAGACTGCTTTGAAATAGAACTCTTAATGGCATTACTATTTTGCTAAATGTGGATATTGTAGCTTCTGATTTTTTATATTTTTTTAGAAATGAGGAAACATATTCATGGTGTTCACTGAATATGTCCAGATATAAAGAAAACAAGCCAGCAGTCTAAAAGTACCATCTTAAATTGCACGGCTTTTCACCCTATTTTGCATTTACAAATTTGTAACAAATTTTCTGTGATTTTCAGACCTTATGCTGGCAGTAATCTTTCCTGACACTAAGATTGCTTTTCTCTTTTGTCATTTGTGGTCCCCTTAGATGTAACATGCAGCTGATTAGTAAATATTCAAAAGGCTTTACATTGATTCCACATGAGCAACTTGAATTACTGTTTCCTTATGACATTGGTCTAGAGGGCAGAGTTTTAAGTGTGCTGTCAGGCTTTGTCTGATCTTCATCAAACAGAATATGAGAACCACTTATTATCTGGGAAGTGAAGTCTGTAATAACTGTAAGAAAATTAAGATCAGCTTTTTCTCAGCTGTGATTTGTCACAGCTTCCACAGTTCATCTTAGACCTTTCTTCAAAGCAGTCTGGTGCTTCTCTTGCCTAGGTGTCTGGATGGGTTTCACATCTCAAGCTTCGAGCTTTGTGGCTCCATAGCTATGCTCAGAGTTTTGAGGTGTCATCTACACGAGATGGTTCTGTAGTGCACATCTACACCACTGACATCTTCCAGAATGGAGCAGTCACATCCAACCTGCCTGTGCTGACAACCAAACCATGCCAGGGAATCATTTGGAAGAGTGATAGCTGGGTTGCCCCACAACATTTCAGAAGTGCTTTACCACTGACTGAGTTCCAGTGCTATGGGACATTTTCAGGTATAGTTTTCTTAAAGTAGGGACATAGTCTAAGCATATGTGTATGTCAGGCAAATTTAGAGTTCAAACGGGAGCCATATGTTTAAAAGTGATCAAATTACTTTTCTGAAATATTTTATGTTGGTGATATTATAGAATTAATATAGCTCTTTTGAGGCTTTTTACCTACAGTTTCAGAAGTTTGTCAGATAACATTCGCTTCTGAAACGTTTTTATTACAATAAACACATCTTCGGAAGGTAAAGAGGGCTGGTCATCTGTGAGGAGCTCCTGCACTACTAGTTGATGAACCGGCCCCTTCTCCAACTTCAGAGGTAAAGAGACGTTTTACTACTAAGGAGAGAAGTCTAATTTTAGCACAAATTCTTTTTTCCCCCTTGCTAAATCTCTGCTGCTGCTTTCAGATGAAATGCAGTGGATTACCATAATAATACTGTAATAGACCACCTGGACATTGTTAATAATGAACTTGATGAAATACCAGTGCTGGAATGAATTTAAAATGAGCTTTTTTCTGCAGCAAGTAGAATGATTTGTATCAGACAATGAAGAGATTTTCTGTCACAGATTAGTTAAATTCTATTCAGCTAGTTCAGAGGTACTATATGATCTGAATGCTCATTATACACCTACTCTGCGTCACCATTTTTTAGTAGCAATTGAGTTAGGTTTTAAACTCTTATGACCGTGAGTGGTGATACGTTATTATGGTGCTTTTCATACTTTAGTACAAGGTTCTATGCTTGAAAAGATGGTAGTTTCGTGTGTTGAGCAGTGTGATGTTGACATAAAGCCCACTGAAGTAATTGAAAATATTGTCTTAAGTTGAAATTAAGTTTTGCTGTGTTTCCAGTGAATGTATAGCTGTAAACACTGTACCTCTTTCATGTAGGAGAGAATGAGACATCTCCAAGAGTACTTCTTGTTTCCTTGTCACTGAAGCAACAGGGTATTGCTGTGAATACCAGGTTTTTCTCACTGGTAATGTGCTGTAGAAGATTTCTGGGAAGCATTAAATATTAAGTTGGTCCTTTCTCAGTGCCAGGATGCCTGTTGAGGAGAATGAGGAAAACGAAACTTTGCAGGGACTTGCAAAGTGAACATGCGACATATTCTAAAGAGTAATTTGTTTCCTAGCTTGCAGGCACTGGGCGGGAGTAAAGAGGAGCTGCTTGTTCCATCTTAATTTAAATAAAGTGCCTTTCAGGTTACATAAATCTTACTTAAGTGTAGATTCCAATGGTTTGAATATATCTTCTGTTATAAATCCCTAAAAGTGGCCTGTGTTATGAAATTTCAGTTAAAAGTTGTTTTTCTTTGCATGATATATACCTGAGGTGACTTTAATAAAGGCTATTAATCAGCAGTGGCTTCATATCCTTCAGTCTAAAGCACCTTTACCATCCACCTCACATTGTTATTTTAAAGGATGCAAAATATTCTACTCAATAAATTAAATATATTGAAAGTCGTTTCAATATATTTAAACAAATTATTTGAATGAGATTACTAATTTTATTGTTTTATGAGAGTCTTGAAAAGCCTGGATTAGAAAGTTTTAGTTCCTTTGGCAGTCATGAGCCATCTGCCCATAGCCATGGTCTTTGTGATGCGTTCCTTGATCCAACGTGTTGTACCTAGTGCAAATTATAAAAATGAACAACCCACAAAAGATAATTCTAGTAGCCTCATTTCCAATTTGTTAGTATGCATTGGGAATTGCTTGTCTTGAGAGATCGTATTTATCCCTTTTTGTATGTGGTTCCTGTGAAACCGAAGTTAACTGAGAAAATGTCCTGTGGAAAAATATCCTTTGTCCTGCCAAAATACAGCCATGCATAAAATTCAGGATGTGGTCTGTGTTGCATGAAAATTCAAATGGAACAGAAAATTGGAACTATACATTGATTGAATAATAATTTTCACTTTCTTCACCACTTATACTAACATCTTTAATTTTAGTGAATTAATTTATTATTAGTATGGGTGTCACGCATTGCTGTTACAACACTTTCGTAATTTAGCAGTAATTAGCATACTACTATTGCACAGTGCAATCACATTCTCAGATTTATTCTCCATTCAGATTTGTCCTTTTTCCCTGCTGGTCAAAGAGAAAATAGGTGCAACACTGAAACTGGGCATGCGTTAATGCTGCAGAAGTCTCTATACTGCATTTAGTCACATTCTGTTTTACCAAAATATCAAGTAATCTCCATTTGAATTATTTTTCTACTATTAAAGTTTTGGTTGATTTTGTCTGATTGAATCTGTGACTTCTAGAACATAGAAGCTCACAGGTAGGAAGGGACCTCTGTGGGTTTCTGTTCCTAGCCCTTGCTCAAAGCAGATCCAATTAGAACAGGTTACTCAGAGGCTTGGCCCATCATTTTGTGAATATCTCCAAGGATGGGTGTCCCATAGCATCTCTGAGCCCCTGTTCCTTTGTTTGATCAATAATAAATAATTAAATAAGTAATGTTCTTACATCTGTTTACAATTTCCTGTATTCCAGCCTCTGTCCATTGCCTTTCATTCTGTTGCTGTGCATTCCTAAATGTAATCTGGCTCCATCTTCTCTGCAACCTCCCAGTGGGGGCATTGCTCTGGTCAGCAATGAGATTCCCTTTGCCTTCTCTTTTGAAGACTGAGCAAAATTGCCTCTCAGCCTCTCCTCATTTAATGTGCACTCCAGTCCTCTCAGCTTCTTGTTGGTCTTCACTGGTCTTGCTTGAGCATGGCAAAGTTTTGTAGGTATCTTGCTCTGATATTAAAGGAAGATGGTATATATGCATTAAAATAATGGTATTCCATTAGCTCCAAAGTCCATAAAAATTTTTCTGAATATTTCTGTGTCTTTAAGGGTTCTCAAACACAACTTAATGTTGTTTAGTTTCATGTTCTGCTTGAACAGTTTCAGTGGTAACTAAACTTCAGTGAATACAGATTGATTACATTTCAAATTCCATTATGTAGAAGAGCGGGTTCATCTTGTGTACTTGGCCAACCCAGAGGGATTATTTTTTTGGTGGTTTTCTTTTTGCTTTGAATTCTAAGTCAAGCATATGGAAGAACGTGATCTAGCTTTAGAAAGTACACAAGAGAGTTTTTGGTTTTGTTTTTGTTTTATAAAACTGAACTGAAATAAAATATACTTAGCAACAGGTTTGCCCTTAGGATATTTTGTTTTAAAAAGATGGCTTTTTTTAAGGATGCGAGATAAAGCATGGTTTTCATTCCTGTAGATAATGGTACGCTTACAAATGCATATTTTATTGCTAACACCGTATGGGTACATGTACTTTTTAAAGGCCATTCATGCCAGCAGGCTCAAAAAGTGAAGTGTAATGTGTCTTTAAGCTCAGTAAAGCTGAAAGCGAAAAATTGAGTTAGTTTTCATATTTCAGTGTTGATCTTTGTTTTCTCTTATAAGGAACCTATCTCTGAAGCTGTCAAAGGAGGTAGACCAAGGAGAAGCCAGGTATCCTCGTGTTAGCCAGCTGGCTGGCAGCCCATCTGTGGAGTGGCCTTTTACTGGTCTGGAAGAAGGTGGAGGCATTGAATCTTTGCCCTTCAGATTGATGCTGCAAGATTGCACAGCTGTAAAGACATTGCTTCTGAAAATGAAGAGGGTTCTTCAAGAGGTAATCACCCAGTCCTTTGTTAAATTAATGGCTTTCAGCATTAATGAGCTAAGCAGCAGAAAAGGGTCAGGAAAGCTTATGGACTTGATGTCTTAATATGGCATGAATGTATGGAATTGATGCAGCAGTATAAATAGTAATGCTTCAACATGGTAGAGGTAAGAAGGCTTATGCTATAACAGAATTTAACTGATACCACCATCTTGGTGTGCTGAGTATGAAGCTTCTCTTTAGCTTTTAGCAAAAAGGTGGCAGAGAAGTACTAGATCAAAATAAATTATATTGGTTCCCTCTAGTATTTTAGACCTTTTCCGTTTTCTCACTACAGTTGTTACTCAGTATAAAGTCTGCAACTAGTTCAGAGGAGAGATGCAAAGAGAAAGAAATGTTCTTTTAAGTTCCAGTACTGAACTTAAAGATTACTAGCCTGAGTTTGTAAATGACCGTTGAAATAGGACTTCTTAGGCCATTCTAACAATTTCAGGAGGCCTGACTAGTCCTATCCTGCTGTGTTCTCCTGCTTCCCTCATGGGCTGCAGGTGTTGCTTTGAAATTTATTTTTTTTTACATCCAATTCCCTTTAGTATTTTAGAAGAAAGCAAATTATTATTGGGTTTGTTTGGGTTTTTTTTGACACTTTCCAGCTGCGGAGCTTTGACATCTTTTTTACAAACTTTCAGTTTCATGTTAGTGAACTGCAGTGTGTGTTGTCTTTGAGACCTACAAGATATATATATTTTTTTAAGCTATGTAATTCATAGGATTACAGAATAATGTAGGTTCATAAGGGCCTCTTGAGTCCCAGTCCCTCTGCTCAAAGCTAGGTCATCTTAGAACAGGTTACTGATGGCCTTGTCTACTTAAGTTTTTGGTACCTTAGTGGGGTTTCTGCATCATCTCTGAATAGCAGTTCCAGTATTTGACTACATCATTGTAATTTTTTTCCCTAAGATATAATGAGAATTTCCCTTGTTGCAACTTCATTGTATGATGAAGTGCTAGTCACTTAACTGAGGCTTTGTGGGTTGTTTTTTTTTTTTGTTTGTTTGGTTGTTGTTGTTGTTTGGTCTCCTGGGACATTTTTTAATGCTCCCTTTTTAATCATCTGTATATAAGTTCAGCCAATTGTTGTCCTGTCTGAGAAGATTTGTCAGAGTTTTAGCCTTAATAGTCATCCATTAGTCCTCATAAATAGCATGTTTTTTATTCTGTGGCAAGCCTCATGCCTTCCAGTTTCCTTCTGTTCGCTAGCAGCTCTATGTATGCTGTTGGGCTTCTTAATGGACTTCTGTTTTGCTGAAACTGAAATTGAAATCATTAATTCTCCATCAGTTCCTGCTTATGCAATATCAGAATACCGAGCGCATTTAAAGCTTCTTTTCCACTGAAAAGGATTTGTAACCTTATTATATATGGAAACAATTAATAAAAATTACAATATTATATGACATAGCAGTTGTAACATTGAGCTGTTAACACTGAGAGGATGCTCTGTTACTTCTAGTGTGAAAAATTCATATCCAGTTACTAATACTTCCTTATGAAACTAATTTTATTTTTTATCTTAATTATTCAGTGTTTTACTTGCTTGTTCCTTTGAACTGTGTAATTTCCATCTTCTCATCTGACTGTAACGCAGTGTGATACTGTCCTTTCCTTTTCTTCTTGCCTTGCCTTCCTTTATGAAATCAAAATGGCCTTTTTTTAATTCTACGGGTGGATGTTACATGCGATGCACGTGTGTATGTGCTGTTATTTGCTTCCCTGTTTTTTGGTACTTTTGAGATGGAGTATTCCAGTAGAAGTACACATTGTTCTAGTATAAAGCTGAACAAAACTTACATGGCTAGAATGAAATGACCAATCTGATGATTATTGAAAACTTTTGCTACCTCGAATTATTTGTATTTTGTTTTTGAGTTACTTGTGTAGTAGCAGGAATTGAAAAGATATGTAGAATGCTGTATATAGTATAGGAGTGTACTTTTTACTAGCCTTATCTGAGAAATAGCTGACATGTAGTCCAGTCTTCCAGTTCTACTGATATAAGTATGCATACTAATTCTTGAAACAAAAAATTATTTTTCAAGGTCATGTTAAACTACACAGTTTTCATATCTCCATAAGGAATTATCAAACCCATCCACTGTACAGTGAGCAGCAGCCATGGTGTAATTGCAGGAAAGTGAAAGAGCACTAACAACAACATATTCACGAATAATATATTCTTTAAAACACGTTAAAATTTTAGGAATTATTCCAAAACCAGAATTGGATTCAAAAGACGGTAAGTAGCTAGTTTGAACAACCAAAGAGAAGATGACCTTGAAATATATTACAAATTTATATTGGAATGACACAGCCTGATTTGCTTTAGAAATCCAGAGTTTTATACATTTATGTCACTTTTAAATTATTAGCGAAGATTCCAGGAAAATATAATTCTATCAAGTTGATATATTGTGTTGAAGAGTGTGATAAATAAGTCATCTAAGCATATTTGGAAAGCAGTTTCCATGGAGAAGTGTACCCTACTTCCATTGTAACTAGATGTAATTTCTTCATCCAAAAATCACTTCCGCCCAAATCAATATTATAAATCAAACTCACAACAGTACTGAATTAAAAGATATAAAAGAAACCCACTTCCCTTGCCATGGAATGTTCACATATTTTTAGATGTAGTGGAACATAGGCTCTGGCAGGTTTATACAGTATAGAAGTGAAATATTGTTTGGCTATAACAGTATTAAATATGTATATTTATTAAAATAACTTGTCACATATTTTCACACAGTTTAAAAATATGCAAAGCATACAGTCTACAAGGGGAAAAATTGCACATGAGTTATCAGGAAAAAAGCTGCAGTATTTCGGTTTCATTGCTGATGTTACCCATAGAAGAAGAAATTACAGTTGTCTACACCTCTTTATTGAAAAATAGCATGTTAATTGAGTTAAAATACTAGCCCTGTTATTCAATATAATCCTTCTATTTAAGCACTGAACACTGCTCCTAAGGAATAATTTAATTATGATCTTCCAAAATGTAATACTAGCTAGTAAAATATACTTCTTTTTATCATTGCGCTTGCTTGTAATAGAAGAATCTAAATGGAAAAAGTGCATACAATATATTCTGTACTGTGCTGCAAAGTTATATAGCTGTGAGTTTAGCTTGTTATTAGTCTTACTGTGAAAAGGGAAATTGAAGACATGGCAGTAACTTGCAAGATTGAGAATGTTATTAAGTAATGTATTTAGTAAAAGACTAATGAATGATCATTCAATTAAGAGAATTAATTACCAGTTCTCTTTTAGTGAAAAAGCCTTGAAAATGTTTACTAATAATTCTTTATAGCTTTGGCCATGCCAGTCTCATAAAGCAGATTGTTCCCTAAAGTTTTGAGAATCTCATTGAACAAAGATGAAGAGAGCCTGGAGGACCCTGGCACATGAGCAAACTCAGTGATCCACTAGAAATCGATCCAAAAAGTATGTCTCACTCTATCTGGGAGCTTTTTCTGTTGGATATTCCATTCTTAACAGACAAATGTGCAATAAATGTAATAATCAAGACTTGGGGGTTGCAAAGTTTCATGAAAAAGCTTTACCAGAGATTAGCAACGCAGGCAGCTTGATGAAAACCACTTCACCATATAAGACAATACAAGTTGTCATGTAGCCTGTCTGTGATTTACAAGTAGTTCTTGGTCTCCCTTTTCTCCCCATCTCACTTATGCTTATTGAACTGTTTGGGGTTTTTTTCCTTGGAGTCTGCTTGGTGTTGACCTTTTTCTCAGTAATAACTGCTCTCATTCAAAAACAAAAAATGAAACTAACAAACAAACAAAAGAAATAAAAAAGAATAATAAAAAAAACCCCGAAATCAGGAGTAAGTTGGTCGAGGGCAGGTTTGCTGTCTCCTAAGAAATGAATTCTTCACTTTCTGACTTCAGACAGGCCTTTCTGCACTGGGCCATTCTTAAACTCAGAATCTGTGTCATCTTTCCTCCCCCATATGCCATGCTGTGCTTTCTATGTTTTATTACATTTGTGGCTGCTAATTGATTGCTTATAGTCAATGAGCTTCTAAAATTTAGGCTGTAGCTTCTTCCTCACTTATTGCTATCAACAATAATGAATATATGCCTCTTTCCCAAACAATATATGGGCTTTCCTGTACTCTTCTTGATGAGACTGAAATTATTTCCATCCATTAACTTTTTTACGGTTTGAGTTATAGCTTACTGAGGCAATATTGAAGGCTGGCTAATTAAGAGGACATTTAAGGGCTTTGCCTTTGTGGAAATCATTGGTAGAACATTTTAGGCAAAGACATATGAGGAAAACTTGTGTGGTTTTGGTATTGTGCCTGGCAAAAAAAAAATGGGTCTTTGTGCTGAAATAAACGTAGTGGGAAAGAAAAAGCTATTTTGGGAACAAATCCATTTAGTCAGTGTTGTAATGGAGTTTTGTTCAAACTTTATATACTGAGATGAATGTCCCAGTAAAAACAAAATCTTATCCACATTTAGGCTTATTTATACAGGTTACATTTCCCCTCTATCCTTTATGAAATATGTAGATTATCAGCTACATAATTCTACTTTCAGATATTTTTATGAGGCTGTTAGAAGTGACCTTACTGGTTGCTAATCTAAACAGTTAAGATACGTTGCCTGTATGTTTGTGTAATTTGGAACATAAATTATTCAATGCATGGCCATGCTTCTTTCACAGCTCTGCAAAACACCATGCAGGCTGTGGAGCTTTAGAAATTGAAGCTAATTACTACAATTAGCAATAGGGATAAGTCATTCTGGACATACTGTGTTTTACTAATTAATCATTTATTTTACTGTGGGAAATTGCAGCTCTCTGTGGCTGTCATTAATGTGTCCAATACAGTGTTTTTAGATGACACTCGAAAAAATTACAGTGGCCATGACAGTTGCCTGAGACTTGTGGGACAAAGTGAGACCACTCAGTCTGCAATTAGCCTGTCGGATATCACTGGCTACATTACTTCTCCCCATGCATCTTTCACCTCATCAGTAAAATATGCATAATTATAGAGTCTACTTTTATGCTGTGCTTGCAATCTACTAATGGAAAATACCAAGAGAAAGCTATATGTTGTTTGCTGTATTTTGTAGCCTGATTGCTAAGCAATATGGAATTGGCCTTAAACTATGGTTTTTAAAGATACTAAAGCATTTTCGGTAGTCACTATGAAATGTATTGTGTTTACTAATATTTTCTGTTAGCCACTTCAGAAGCAATTGAAAGTTTAATACAGTGTAAATCACTGCAGGTTTTCTTCCTTTAAGTAACTTTGTAATTAGCCTCTCTAGCATTACTGATTTATTCAACCACTCTGCATTTAATGTGGTCCCTTTTATCAAGTATTTCGTGCTAGAAATTGGTAATTTCTTCATTTCATGGTGTGTTGACACCCATAAATTAAAATAACTAATAAAAAAAATGTACTAAGTTTAGTAATAATATTTAACTTCATCGAATTTAATTTCTTTTTCACTTGGAAATACACACTGCTATGCCCTTGACCAGCTACTTGCTAAGAGAGAGCAGAACACCCTATTGTCACACTGCTTGTGTATTTTCTAGTAGAATATCTCAGGGTAACAGAGAATATTGGGAGCTGGTGGACATAATCAGATGTTCTTTTTGGTAGCAAAGATTATTCATTATTAGGTATTTAACAAACTGTGGATTCCTTTGCTCTTTAGCATCTTCGTACTTTACAGCAGGTGCTCCTGAGAGTGTGTTAATTTGCTAACACTCTATGAGTACTTCACAAGTGTGAGGTTACAGGCTGGGACAGGCACACAGCCCTAAGGTGTTGAGAAGTCATGCTAATCTCAGCTCAACAGAAAGAACTGAAAAAATCCAACCAGTTATCAGGTCATGTCATTGCCTTCACTCACAATGAAGTTTGTTTGCAGGCCACATTCAGAGTATTTTTGAGCCACAATTTTGAAATTACCAGTCTCAAATTAATACCCTTATTTTTTAATGCTAAAAAAATTAAATATTTCTCTGTACCATTTATGTTCTGTTTGTTCTGAAGGCTTAATTTTTGTAAACTATGTATGTCTATGTACTGCAGCCTTACTGAAACCAGATCAACCTAAAACATCATCCTTCCACAGCTAGAGATAAGTATTGATCTACATGTCTACTTCATGTATTCAGAAGCCAGGGGATTAGCTTCTTTCTTCTCTGTGGTTGCATTGATGAAGTGTTTTCATACAACAGTGTAACATGCTCCAGGTCAGCAGAGATTTGCATATCATGCTTCCTCAAAAGCCAAATCTTAACAGCACCTTGCAGAGAAGCATTAAAAATAGCAATTAATATGTAATGTCTGAACATCAGCAGTTTTGTGCAATTGGCTACAATTAACTTGTGCCTGAAGACCATAAAATTATAACAGCTACAAAACTGGAACCATTTTCCCATTTAGTACTTCATGGTTTTGATCAGTTGCTGTGGGTCAGTCAGCTGTCCCACCTGACACTCCTTGGCTTTAGAGCTGATCACACCAATTACATTTTCTGGTAAATCTGCAAATACTGAAAAGTCCCTTGCAAAATACTGAGCAAGCAATGGAAGAAACCCAGAATGTATGTGCCAGTCTGTAGAAGAAACTGATTATATTCAGTTGTTAGAGCTCATGAGTAATTTTGAGCTAAATGACACATTTAGTGCAGAAGGTAGATGGAAGAGTTTGTGATAAGAAAACAAGTAATACTGCCAGATCTAACAAATTTTGCAATGAGTTATCCAGTTCTTTTTACAAAAAACAAGTAGAAATAGGAGTGGGATCAAGATGAGTGAACAACACCCAAGCTGCATGGCAACTGAATTTCTTGCAAATTTACTGGGGTTTTAGGTATGAAAATATCAACTTCTCAAATAATTTCATAACTTATGAAGGAGCGTCTAGTATAAGGTTTATACCTGGTGCCACTGCCTTAAAATCCAGTAGGTTAAAAGAACAGTTTCTCCACGTCTGAAGTTTCACAGACCTGTATTCCTTGTATATGAAGATTTTTTCTTCCTTGTCACAGGTTTAAGAGATTTTCTGACGTGGAAAAATAGCTGGTTAGATAAAGATAAAGCAGTTAAATAGATAGGTTTAGATAGATAAAGCAGTAAAACTGATGATATGCAACTGTTGCCATAACTGGCTGAACAAGAAGAATAAAAATGTAATAGGTAAAAATGTACGTCTAGTATTAAGGTAGCAGAGTGCCAACCATGCACATAGTTACCCATTTCAATATTTGTGTTTGTATATGATCATATAGATGATTTGGCAGAATTTAAATTTAATCTCTTAATTAATTATACTTTACCCTTGATCAGCCAGAATTTATGAAACAAGTGCTAGTATAGTCACAGAAGGAATTCTCACTCTTCACAGCATGGACCTTGGCATAGCTCTGTGCTGCAGATTATGTTTTCTGTGCACAATGCATGCCATTACTTTGTATCCCAGTATCAGAACAGCACTGATCGTTTTCCAAGTGGAAGAAAGATAAGAAAGCTGTTGATATAACATGCTTACATAAATTAATGATTTTTGCCAAAACGATACTGCTGACTTTGTGCAGTCTGGCTCTACTTCAATTTGTAATGTGTGTTTTCTTCAGAAAAGGAAATGGATTTTTTTTTTTTGAAGGACCTAGAAACTACACATCAGGGGCAGATCTCCACCTGCTTTTGCAATTGTCCGGAGCAGGTATGTAGGCACATACATTTTTTATGAAGAAGTGGTGTATATAAAGAAACATTGCTTACGTCCAACGATCTGTATATCTTTCTTTTATATACCTTGCTAATATAAATACAGCAGTTCTCTACCTTTAGTCAGAGCCTCAGCTGGGTGTGAAATAACATAGGTTCTTTTAATGCAGCTGGTACTTGGTGCCTTCTCAGAAAGCTGCTCTATTTATCTTAATTTCTCCTTAGGTTTTCACATTCACAGTGAGTTTCCCTTGCAGAGACAGTAATTGTCCATATGATTTAAGAGCTCATGGATTCAAAATGCAAAGTTAGCTCATGCCTAGGATTTTGGGTTTTTTAATTTTAATTTAAATTGAAAACTCTCTTCTGTTTTCACTCCTGGACTCAGTAAATAATTTTGAGAAGTTGTCAAGTAAAAGCAATATCCTTATTTACAAGCTTGAAAGAGAGGATTCTCTTTTTATCAACAGTTCTTACGTCAAATCTGTGTGAAGGTAATCTTAATAGGAACAAAGATATGTGCAGAAATAACTGATGCTGCCTCAGTGGAAACTGAGCATGTCATTAAGCAGCTAAGCAAGAATATAGTTTGACAACTTACCTCTTTTAAGCAGGATAAAACTGGAATGAAAGGCTAGGTTTCTATTACTTACCATCCCATGCAACATCTCATCTAAAAATAGTTCTTCACTTTTCATTTAAACTGCGTTATAAATTTAGATCAGTGATGAAATAAATGCTTAACTCTCCAGTGTATAGCTGTGTCAGCCCGTCTCACCTGTGTAAGACTTTGCTGCTATTCCAGCAATTGCATAGAGAAGGCAAGCAGTGTTTATGTTACTCCTTTTACTATAAGAATAGCTTTTCCTTTGGTTTGCAGTCCCCTGCCCCACTTTTCTTCTGCCTACACTTTGTGATGTAGCTTTGGACCAGATGGCTGTCTCAAATTTGTGTTCCTAGTCTACCTGATACTTAGTTTCTCATTCTCACTGCCATGGATCAATGATTGCTTTCAAAATAAGACTACATGGTGCATGTTGAGAGAGACAGTTCAGTGTGTCTGTTTTATAGATTAAAGAATAGCTTTTTTATACATTAAAAATAATCTAGAATCTTTTCTAGATTATAGATTTTTTTCTTTAATAGATTAAAAATAACCACTTAACATCTAAACAAATCAGAGTTATCAACTATTTAGTCCCACTCCTTTGGGACCTTTCCTGATTTGCCTCACCAGAAGGGAGAACTTTGTACTTGTCTTGTGTAGGCTATGTTGACATTTAAAAGGCTGTTAGTTCTTTTGGAGTACTCCAGCTGAGCACTCAAGGTAAAGTTTAAGATAAGCCAGGATGAAAATACTGCTAATCATAATGGCCTTTGTCAAATCAGTCAACTATCATAAGTATATGATAATTTGTTCTTTTTCTCATTAAAGATCTCTTTCAAAGCTCATTGGGTCAGTGGAGATCTCTGCATTGATGTTAATGAGCTTTGGATAACTCCCTGAATGAATGAGACGGTGACATCAAAATGAATTTGTATTCATGGTTTCTACTAGTATGTGATTGTCATTGTAATTTGCATTCTGGTGGTGACAGACTGCCTTTTTCATTGCAATTGTGTATGCATATCTGTGGGTAAAATGTGGGTATATTGCTATAAATAACTTACATATTTTTAGAATAAATCAGTTCAGAAGATACATCTGGCTTTGTAAGATGCACATGAGCAAACAGTTCTTACAGATATGCCTAAAATAAGTCCAGTTTCTAGCTAATTACACGATTGGTGGCATTAAATTTGCTGTGATAACCTGAAACCATACTATAAGCCTGTAATATGATTCCAAATAGAAAGTCTTCTTAAAATCTGTTTTTCTTCGACTGTTGTTTAGATAGTGATCTTTTGTACCCTGTATTATTACATGCCATTGGACTGTTCGTTCAGGACTGATTTTTCTAATGAATATGAACTTCTATATCTTTCTTTCGACTTTGATTAACTCCTTCTAAGTTTTGTTTCTTTTTCTTTATTGCTTGCCATTATGTTTTGTCAATGCACTTCATAAGTGTATTTTGTCTTTCATTTCTGTAGGCTCTATTTTACCATTCATGTAGTTTGCTCATACAGTACGATATCTGAGTTTTGGGTTGCTTATATACCAATATAATTGACTTTTTTTCCCTGCAGCTTTAGTATCTGTGTATTTATCTCATGGTTCTGGCATGTTTTGGCAGCTTCTCTATCAATTTATTAGGAAAGTTGGATCAAAATATAGTTGTTTGCTATTTATATCTCAGCTTTTCTGGAAATATAATTAGGTAGTATTATTTGGATGAATTATTTTCTAGTATTCTTGTCACTTTAAGGCTTGAATTACATGCAATTTAATTAGCTAGAATTAGGAAGAATTAGTATTCAATAGTATACTAGTAGAATTAGCATCGATAATATTATCATTATTTTGATATTTATTGTCTAATACATATTCTTATTTTGATAATCATATCAGGTACATTGTATTATACATTATATTTATTATACATAATTAGTTAATTGTATTGATATTTCCATCTGAATGCTGTAGGGGGTCTTAAGAATCATTTTTCATTATCGTAACAACATTTAAAGATAACAAAAAAAATGGTTGGTGCAAACACTAAGTTTCCATCGTACCCTCAGGCAAACTTGGAGGAACTGAGATTTTGGTAGTTTGATAGAGTATCTTACGAAATGTATTTCCATCATCGCTGAAAGAAGGCACCCTGAGAACGTAGTGTGGTGGAAGTACCGCCTCAGGTCTTCAAATCCAGTGCATTGTTCCCATTTGTTTGTGTAGTAGGACCAGGCTATATATACATATATAGTTAGTCTTCAAGAGCATATTATTTTTGTGCTGAATTTCGTCTTTTAAAATGTCTTTTAGTTTTGGCTGTGCTGTGGTTAAAATTTAAAACTTCATCCCATTTTCTATGTAGTAAAGGTAAAAATGAGCCTTTTTGGCATGCTGGGAACTAAAAGGTCTGTTCTTCTGGAGCTGCTTCAATGTGTCAGAATAATGAAAATTTATATAGTCATAAACTAATTTTTCACTCATATCTTCTTTTTGGGAAATGCAATACCCAAAATAGAGCAGTGATAGCTCTGTTCATGTGTGTCATTCAGGAAGGCATTCTGTGCAAATCACACTAGAAAAACCCCATCATTGCATCCATCTTGGTTTTAATCTTAAATTGCAATTTCTTGCCCTGGTCTGGAATGTAGTTGCACAAACAAGAGGGCATGAAGCAAAGACACAAAAATAGGAATAGGGGAAAGGCTGTGAAATATGAACTAAATGTGCGCAGTAGAAATGCTTCACTGAAAGGGCCGTTCTTTGCGCTAGTCTGGCAGCCTGACAGCTCTGCTTCTGTGTTTGGTATTGCTGAAGCAAGTAATTTATCCTGACAGTAATTTTGCCAGTGCTGCAAGAATCCTATTTCACTAAGATTAACACCTTCTTCCTTGTTTTGAAGAACAAATATGCTTTATTTCTTGTTTCTGGATCTTCTTGTCATCTGTCTTACTGGCCTTGCTGTTGTTTGCGTGTGTATGACTTAGAAAGCATTTTTCATGAACTCCAGAAATAAGACCTGGCAAATGAGCTTTCTAGCTTTCTTAAATCTTTTTGTTTGTTTGTTTCTTTGTTTGTTTTGTTTGTTTGGGTTTTTGTGGGTTTTTTTGACAAGGCAGCATTGCATCATGTCAGGGCTGGGCCTCTGGTCTGCTGCTGCAGTTACTGCTAATATTAAAAGTTTTATCACTTCAGCATACAAAGAACTAGGGTTTTTTTTTGCTTTAATGCTGTCTCCGGTTGTAAGACTGAGATCCAATCACAAGAGAAAGCAAGAAGGCAAAGGCTTGGGGTAGCCATTATTCCAGACAGCTTTTGGAGTAGTAACATAAAGTATTCATATACTGCCAGCTGAAATTCTCATAAATATGTTTTGGCCTGTGACCTCATTTGGGCTCTTCTTGTTCATCACCACTATGGTAACAAGTTGACTCACCTGTTTTGAAGGAAAAAAAGTAATCTTAGAAGGAGTGAATAAAAGGAAAATTATGACGTGTTTATAATTATATTTCATACAGGATTTATTCTGTCGGAGGGGTGTTGGTAGTGAGATTGTGAGAATTAACTTAAAAGAAGGTGTGGGTTTTTTTCCTGTGTTAGGTTTTAAAGCAGAGCTTTGTTTAGTAAGGTTTTTGCCCAGCAGAAGACATTGTTAGCTTGTAACTCTGGTAGTTACCAGAGGGAATTGTGTACTTCTGGATCCTGGCAAAGAGGCTGCTTGTATGGAAGTGCAGTGTTTAGTTTCATGTCATGATTGACAAAGTACAGCTGAAATTAAAGCAATGACATAAATGAAAACTGGGCTAAATTTTTAAGTAAACTCAAGCACAAACTGCGATTTCTGTATTTTTCTGTTTTTATGTGGATTCATTCCAACATTTCTTAATTTTCACTGAAAACAACAAATGTAAAATCTGCCATTCTTCTCCATTTCAAATACTAGTTTGCTTCATATCATGGTTTACAGCATAAACAATCAAATAATGACTAGTAGGTTTTAATGTGGATGTCTGAATTCCCATTTTCTACTTGAGTCCAACACACAGCAGCTCAGTTGCAGTTTGCTCATCATGTATTGGCCTTCATGAAACAGGTGAAGTCAATCTGGCAACTTCAATTTGCATTTAGCTTCTCTTCTGCTAAACATTTCTTTCCTCCCCTAAAATGATTTGTTTTTTTATTTTTTTTTTATTTTTTTTTTTTTTACAAAAAAAACAAGCGCACTGAAGACCTAGTTTAAGTTTTGAGAGCTAGGGAGCTCAACAGCCTGACAGAGTTTTCACATTAGAGGCCTCTGTAGGCACAAGAAGCTTCTGTGTCTCTGTGTAGCACAGATATGCTGTGTTTATAGCTCCGTTATTTCACATATTAACAGGGAATAGTGCAATCATCAGTTTTAGTTTGAAAGTCTGCCTATTGCAGTTGTTTGGTCTTTAACTAAGACCATGAAAACATCCTTGGCTGTGAAAAGTAAAAAGCTTTGGTTTTGCTGTTGTCATTTGATTGATTATAGCACAGAAGTGGTTCAGTATGTTATAAACGGATGACTGAGACCAATTTAAAAACAAAAACTATTTTAATTAGGCTGAGAAGCAATAAGCAAAAG
>WYDI02004130.1:0-21437 GCA_009867235.2 Psittacus erithacus | reverse complement strand
CAGGGCTGCTCTGAATCTCTTCTCTGCCCAACCTGTAGCTGTGCCTGGGATTGCTTTGACCCAGGTGTAGGACCTTGCAGCTGTAGTACTAAGTTTGCTGCCCAGTTGTGTGAGTTGCAGATCCTGGCAGTATACAATTATTGCATGGCCATGACAATGATCACCCAGCGGCTATTTGTACAAATTCGTATTATTTTACATAATGTCAGTGAGCTTTCTGTTACCTAAGAAGTACTTGTAGGCAAGAACAAGTTATCAAAAAGAATCCTGGCTAAATGAGAGCAAACAATTTAAACTGTAATGCCAATATGCTTAATATACATTGGCCACAATTAAAAATAAATAATTTGTCACCTGCTGTCACACAACAGCATCTGAGATAGCAGGCATCTCAGCAGGTAATTGCAGATTACACACAAGCAATTTTGGAAAATGATGAACTATTCACTGTGCCTGCTTCATCACATTCATGTGTGTGACCTGGCTGACAAAATCTAATTGACCAGAAGACACCATCTAGTGAAAACTTGCAATATCCTCACCTCCCATTCCTCTCCTTCTTGAAGCTTTAGTCGCAACTCATATTCAAGGGTAAGCCATCCAGATCTCACATCAGCCAGTGGGGGTGGAGACCATGTCAACATTAGATACGGTTTTCTGTTTACTGACTTTTTTAATTCCAAAGTTATATTCACAGGAGGATCTGGCTGTACTGTTAAAATAAAAGAACTGTCAATAAGAGTCTAAATTATTTTTTCCTTGCATAGTAGGAATATAAAATGGTGTGTGTGGTGAGTTACCACTTCTGTTGTACCTAGTCATTTAGAAATGGTGCTGGAATACAGGGATCAACAGCTGCCTGACAAAGTAAGCATGGATAAATAAAGAAAAAACTGAAGAACAGTATATGTTGAGTTCATGTTGAGATTTGCCTTAATCATTTATCACCAGAAATAACTTTTTCTTACATTACATTTATTGTTGCTTTTCCACACGACCATGTTTCAAAGTTAACATCTTCAGTGGTGTGTTATGAAAGCTGTGTTTTCCCATAATTGTATCAAAGTTGGCACATATGTTTGGGAATGCTGAAAACACAGATGTAGCAGATGAAACCTGTACCCCACCCCATCTTTTACATTCAGAAAACACAACAGCATGATCTCTATATGGATATGTAAGGATATTTAAATATAAACCCGATAATATTAAACTCCTGTCTATATTTCAAAAATAATCCAAAATGGAACGCAGGTTTCTGCTACAGTCAGGCTTGCAAATTCAGAGGTAAAGCTTGTGCATATTGTACATGTATTTTATCACTCATACAAAGCTTCATCAAGTAGTCAGGCCATAGAGGTAAAATACAAAGCCTTTTCTCTAGCTGCCGGACTCTTGGCAGCCGGATCCTTGATAACAAAATGTTTATTGATGATAATGTTCCATTCCCTTAGAAAAATACCTAAATCCTTGTCCACAGCCACTCTGTGGAAAAAGTCTGAGAAAAGAGATTATCAGTACACTGCTATAGAAACCACTAATTCAGCTTCTCTTGGGTCTGGAAACTACTTTTAGGCAAATCAAATGTCAGTGCTATTAGTTAAAAGCTCAATTTGGTTTCAGTTGCTGGTAGAGTGGAAAAAGATTTTAGCTGGATGGTGTTTCTTAAGGCTTGACTGAAACATGTATGGAAAACCAAAAAGTTGTTATCTGGATGCATTTTTAAAGCTTTTAGAATTTTTAGGTTTCCTTTGAAAATAAAAGAGTAAAGGGATGAATATTAATCATTATTACACCATACTTTGTGGGGTGTGGGTGGTTGTTAAGTTTAGGTGTTTCTTTTGTGGCTCTGGTGTGTTTGTAGTTTGGGTGGAATATTGGTGGTCTTTGTCTATTCTGTTTCGTGGGTGGCTGATCCATTTTCTCAGTAAGCAAAACAAGATCTTATTTGTTCTTACAAGTTTTTAACTTGGATATAATACTATACATGAGAAAAGCTGAAATTAAAATTCTTGAATTAAAATACATACTCATGAATTATTTGGTTCCACAGAAATGCTTTTTATCTGTTACCTATGTAAGTCACATCCACATAATGAGGATCAGAGACGTTACTTCCCATTTCATTTGTTGCTTTCACAGTAATATTGTATATGGTCCAGAAAGAGGTGTGCTTTCTATCAAAGTAGCATGAATTGGGGCCTGCAGTTCTGTAGTCTGGACATTCATAAACTTGTTCTTCTCTGAAATAAAAGAATCACAGTGATTAGACTATGTGATTACAGAGACTGTAACACCTGATTGATCAGGATTGATCAGGTTGGCTGGATCAGGTTTTTCATGCTGGGCAATATAAAGAAATTGGAAAACTGCTTTCAAACTAAAGAGTCCTTGGACAATTCCAGAGACTGTAGTAAACATTCTTCCCCAAAAACAAAGACTACAAAACTTGAAGAATTTAGGGTGTTATAGATGCAGCAGTGAGCTAATAAGAGTGCAGCTCTTACTTTTCTGAATGCCATTACCCTTTGCATAGACCAGTAGAAGTCATTGTGAAGTCTTCTAACCCATCTGTTAAAAAAATGAGTATTTCCAATGTACATTTCATACTTACAGGAGTTCTCCATTTTAATATGCTTTCAGAATCTATTTTGGTCTTTCATCACCTGTTCCTCAAAAACACCTACTTTGTACCTGTCCTCCAAATCTATTGCTAAGCTTCCCAAAGGGAGCAGGGATAGGAGAGAAAGTGGAGTATGTATTACTTGTTTCCAGGCTCCTCTGAGAGGCACAGTAACAAAAGAGAAAGCTGTGGATGTGGACCTCACAGGTTGCCCTTCCTAGCTGGAGTTGTTGTTTTGCAGTAAGACCTGGCTTTCAGCTAACACGTACAGAGTTCAGCATCCAGTTTGGGCAGTGCAAGGGTGAGCCATGCTGAGTGAACTAAAGTAGTTCACAGGACCCAAACAAAATATTGACTACTCCTTTAAAGTGTTTAGCACTTGATCTAAGTTCCAGGACCAAGATTACAGCAGAAACCAGGAGGCATTCGTGGCCTATAAATACTTGTGCAAAATAAGCATTATCAGAAGATGAAAATTTTAGTATCTGATTATTTAGGGAAGTTTTACTTCTGGGGCTGTGTGGCTAAAGATCTACAGGACTGTGCATGCTACTATGCAGTTGTTGTACAATGGCACCTTTCAAGGCAGTCTGTCTTTCAAGGCAGAAAAATTCACTGAAATTTGAAAAACCTGACATTATAGAGAGACCTTATTTCAACCTTAGTGCTATTCCAGAATACATCACTTGGACAAAACCATGTCCTATGGAAAATGACATCTCCTAAAAAGCAAAACTGATCTGGATTAGTTTTCCAGGACCTTCCAATAAAATACTGAATAGTTGCACATAGCTTATTACCCTTCTTTGCTGTAAAGCAAAGTGTGGGTAATAGGATATCCTCCATCTGAAGCAGGTTTCCACCAACAAGTAAATGTTTCCTTTTCTGGAGAGCGGCATTTTATTATTGTAGGTTTTTCAGGAGGTGACTGTCCTGTTAAAACACAAAGAAATGAACTGGTTAGTAAGTCTAATGCGTTATGCAGCTCTGAACTTACAAAACAACGTCAAGCAGAGCACAGCAAAATACTATTTTTTCTACAAGGAAAGAAAAACTTTTGCTTTGTATTAGCATAGGAAAGCAAGAACTGTTCAGTGGTTAGGGCAGCAGCCTGCTGCTTTGACCTGGATTCAGAATCCTTTCTCACTGCGGCTGCGCTGGGGAGTTATATTTTGGTTCCCTGGATTTAGCTCTTCCCTGCCTCCATCTGATAAGGGCTGCTCAGTTACTCTTATAGCATGTTCTATAAATGATTTAAAGTACACTCTGCTATCCAATCTGTTTTCAACATAAACCATTTTTTTTGTAAGAAAATGTGTTTTAAGATGCTTCTGATTGTTTAAAAAAAATGCTATCTTTTGTTTTGGCTTTTACAGAAAAAAAAAGAAAGTGTTTGCCCATTTGTTTATGTCCTTTCCAGTAATTTCCTTTTGAAGTGCCTATGTGGAGCTGACTTCAAAGATAGATACAAAAAAGCAGCTCTCATATTTCCTTGTATAGCGACCTTATGCTCAGTACTCAGCCTGACTGCTGCCAAACAATTTATAATTATTTGGATTCCTGATAGTGTTTTTATATAATCAAGCAAAGCACTTTCAGTAGGGCAGAGGAAAATGTTCAGATTTTGAATAGGATGCCAGTCAAAAGATAGGATCGAAACTTTTGCAGTTATGTATTTGTGGAAAATATGGTCCTATTACATCAATAATACATATTTTCTACTATGTAGAGTAGGGACATTGATTTTCCAAATTTCTAATTGCCTAAGCTCTAAATTCCCAGATCTGAAGATGGGATGTTTAAAAAGCACTTTTTTATTAACAGTACTTCAGCAATTTCCATGTCAAATAATGAATTATACAATCAGTGACAGAAGATTTGGCTAAAGTGTCTGACAAGACAGGATGTCATGCATATTTAATGTAGCCACTTGAACCCACAAAACACAGATAGTTATTTCCATGTGATAGTAGCTGCAAATGTTATGCTCTATTAGACACAGCAGTGCTTTCATTTCAGTTACTAATGAACAAAGGAATGATTCCTACTCAAGTACCATTACCTGGTATCTACAGTTGCAGATGAAATCAACATGATTTTTTTAATAAAGAGAGAGGAGCAATAGATTATTTGGGCACACTTGTATCAGAAGTGAGTTCCTAGTGAATCCCAGCTTGTTTGTCATAGCCAGTTTGAGCAGAGGATGCTGAGTGAATCAACAAGACTGAAATGTGGTTACACATGAAGTATGTGTAAGATGCACTAAGATGTTCCCTCAGCACTACGAAGTACCTGTGTGAGGAACCAGGTTTTCAGGGCTGCCATTTAGGCACCTTTCATAGCACTGAACAAGCTAGAATTTAAAAACAATTAACAGAACAGCAATCATCCGCTCACCTCTGGGGATCTGAATGTGTCTTTGAGAGCTCCACTCACTCCATTTTCCAAGGTCTAACATGCAGCGGACCTGAACAACATACTTCACCCCAGGTTGTACCCTAATCACTTTGTACTGTGTCTGCACTCCCACAGATATTGTCTGGAAAAGAAAATGGACAAGAAAAACAATAAATAATTCATCCATTTTAATAAATAAACCATAAAGGAGCTTGTGTCACTGACTTCAGTGGTTTCAGTTGAGTATTCAGATGTGGAGTTCAAAGAAGCAAAGGTAGTGACTTAACAGAAAATCTCACTTCAGTGACACTGAGATTCTGACACTCAAGAACATAATTTACTTGTAGACTTCCTGTTAGTACTCCATCATATCCACAGTGCAAGGAACATTACAGGTAGTTCAACTCACAGACAAGCCCTCTGTGTAGTACATCTGAGTGGCTAGTTATTATTAAGTGCCTTCCTCAGGCCCTTTGTCTTCAGAAGTCTTTTAGAACACAGAGCTTTCTTTATCATTAAGGCATCAACTATTTCGGTAGCACTGAGACCACTTGACTATGATCTTAAGAATGGTATTTCATCCTGGCATCCCACTTGTGGAGTACTGTGGCCCACTCCTAGCAAGACAGTTAACAGCTGGGAACATCAGTGGAAACAGTATGTGTGACTAGGATGCCCCAAACTTTCTGCCCCCACCCTGATCATATTTGAGAGGAAGATGATGATGACTCTCAGACCAATTAAATAGTACTTACGGAATAACTGAGAGACAAAAAACAAAAAGGTCAGCCTGAAAGGCAGTGTTAAGGAAACATGAAAGTTTTAAGGAAGAGGAAATTAGAATCTTTATTGGTGGTTGAAGTGATCAGAAGCTGCTCAGCTGGCATCTGCCTGGGCCAGCCAGAGCAGCTCCCTCTCTGATGCTGTGAGTAGCTGCACTCCAGAAAGTACAGGCTGCAGCAGGCAGGAACTCACACCTGTGGATTCTCACTGGTGTGGTGTCTTGGTAGAAGGGATGAGGGTTCATATTAAGTTAAAGCATTCATGTCCTCTCCAGAAGCAGTTGTACCTAGAGGAGTTTGTACTTGCAGGAGGTGGGGAGTGCTTGTAACCTATCCTTCCTCAGAGAAGCAAATTTCTGCATTTAGCATACTTCTAGGACTAGTGACAGAAGTGTGTTTATAAATTTGTAGGTGTCTATTAATGCTTTCAAGTGCCCAGTATTGTGATTAGTCTGTTCTATTGCTAATACTGACCTTGAGTGCAGAGTTAAATGATTGCTTGTTAATTACATCTTAATGAATCAATAAACTGCTTTGGTCCTGATTTGGTCTAAGCTACATGAACTGAGCAGTCTCTAACTTTGATGCTTGGGAACAGACACATTGCTGAAAATTACAATTAGATATTGTATTGGTGGACTACAGAGGCTTTTATACTATACGACATTAGAAAAATTTTACAAATCCTGTGTCTACAAACTACTACAGTATTTTTTTTTCTTGAGTCAGATTTGGTTACAATAATTTTTCTACCCCTATAGAAACTATTTTTTTTATAATACCAGTGAAATTCAGACAAGACAACTCACCAAAAGAGCATTTACACAATAAGTATATTTTCCCATTACCTCCCAGTCTTCCATTCCTTCAGTTTTTAGTCGTAGCTCATAGTGATACACATGTGAATTAGATCTGATATCAGCTATTGGAGGTGGAGACCATTTTGCCCAAAGGTTTGTTATGCTGGCAGATGTTTTTGTTTCTAGAGTGAGGTTCACAGGAGCATCTGGCTGAACTGTATAAATGAAATGTTTGCCACAGATGATTTAATTTGCTCTCAGGAAAAAAAGGCACCTCCTTTACAACTTTGTACTTAATCACATTTATTCCAGATCATTCAGCCCTTCTGTAAGGTAACAGTACAATAGCTTTTTTTCCCTTTCTCTCTAATAATGTTTAACTGGCCTGATTTACCACAGTATCAGCAAGTCTCAGACTTTGAATTCGCCAGGTAAGGAAATATAAATGTCATTTCATCAGGCTATTTTTGCAATATTAAAATATCAGATCTTTCATAGCTAAAAGGACTGACTACGTTTATCATTACAACATGTAGGTTATGTATATGCAGAAAGCAGAACAGAGTAGAAATACAAAATACTACAAAAAGCTGGCAAAATGCTTAAGCAGTTATTTTTACCCTCCCAAGACTGCACAGCCAGCAGCCAGAAAGGTATTTACATCTGGGAAAAAACCCTGGAGCACATTTCCCAGTCATAATTAAAGTGACAATAAAATATGTAGTTACTTAATTCATAAGTAGAATGCAGTTTTCACATAAATTAAAAATGCATATTTCCGATCATCTGTAGATAAACCGCTCTCCACAGCAAGTTTCACATGATGAGGAAAGAAATCTCTCACCACTACTTGCTCTGGGATTAAAAGCTGCATACATCTCCAACAAGTTTGTTTTTAGTTTCATACTTCTCTTTACCTATGGAAGTCACATCCACATACTGAGGATCTGAGCTGTTACTTCCAATCTCATTTGTTGCCGTTACAGTGATATTATATGTTGTCCGGGCATTAGTGTGGCTTTTATCAAAGTAGCAGGAATTGGGACCTGATGTTTTGTAGTCTGGACATTCATAGATTTTTTCTTCACTGAAATAAAATTATTTAAAAAGTTAGAAGTTTAGGAAATTAAGCAAAGCAGACGATATTCTTGTAATGGCCTGTGTTCAGCAAAGAAATTTGAAATGTTTAAACTTGAATATAATCCCACCTCTGGGAAACGTTTTGGCGAGTGTCAAATGCAATTACTGTTAATGTTTCATTGCTATTTTTACTGCAGTTGTTCAGGATGAGGAATATGTCAACAAAAGAATGGAAAGAGACATTTCCAGAGACAGCACAAGGCAATTCAAAAAAATGTTTAAAAGAAAGTTAAAAGGCAAATTAAACACATCCATTTTGACTAAGGAAGAAAAGCTGCTAAATATCTTCTTCATGTATTTCCCCTGGAAAGTAACCTTAATGGGCCCTATTGCAGCCAAGTGTTTTATTATTTTTGTTTTCTGCAAGATGTTAATTTGTCTGCTTTTCAACATGATCATCATCACAACTGTCTCAATAAAAAATAATTCATGACTGCTAATGTATTACTTTTATGTGCGTCTTTGGCTTTTTTAGGAGAGGGATTGTTTTGTACTCAATTAAAGCTGAAATGGGTGATGTACTTGGAGCCTATCCCAGCTGCGTGAACTGCGTGAAACTACAGCACCAGCTGAGATGTTTCAAGGACGTACTTTAGTCCCATTGTTATGCCCAATGCACCACTAATAACAAGGTCTCTTAGTTTCCAGGCAGTTTTGTCCCGGTTCACAAAGAGAAGATGGGAATAAGGGGACTGTACCCGAGAGACAATGAGATAAGAAAGGCAACTGTGGCTCACACCTGGTGTGCTTGGCAGTGCCTGGTGTTCAGCGGATTTAATGAAATGGATAAGCATTCCTGTCTATCTGTCAGCAGGACTGTTCTGTGCTGTGACAAGCATGACTTAAAATATTCATTAAAATTACTGTTTTGATCAAGATTGAAACATCTGGACTTTCATAAAATTATTATGGAGTATGATAACTTCATTAAAAGCTGCATCTTTCCCGATCAATACCAAATGATTTGGAATTTACCAAATTTTTTTGAATTTACCAAATTTACCAATTCCAAATGATTTGGAATTTATTTAATTGAAGCAGGGAAGTCTGAGGCTTTACCTTATCTATTCTGAACCTCATGGGATTTATACCAAGATACTGAATCTCTGAGTCTCCCTGCTTACTTGGCCCTGTTCAGAGATCTCTCGTTTTCAGGAAGAAAGGGCAATTATACAAGGAAGCACAGGTTAAGCAGAGGTAAATATATACACATTTTATTCTTAAACAGATGAATGAGTCACAGACTTAACCAGAACACTAACTTCTGAGATGCAATAGCCACATCTGATTTTACTCCCTTTTTGGGAACCATGAGATTGGCTACAAATCCAGAAGGGGAAGCAATGATGCTCTGTATCTCCAGATGGGGGTTTGCTGTGCACAGCACTGGACAAGCTCTTTGGCAGGATCCTGAAGGCGCCACCAACTCTCACACACTGCCTGGGTCCCAGGTCCCCATGTCAGCCTGCTGCAGCAGGGCAGGTCTCCAGCTTTCCACAGCCTTGTCCTTCTCAGCTTTCCCCCCAAGCCAGCCCCAACCCATGGGCTGACATCCTGGACCAGCCTGGACTCAGCCTGCCCTATCGCCAGGGAGGTGTGTGATGCTGAAGACTAGGCTGCCCTCAAGCTTGCCCTGTTCCCAGGGATGGAGGTCTTGCTCTGCTGCCCCAGGGGAGCCTCCAAGGCCCCATGGTGCCTTGATGGTCCCCTCCTCAGAGAAGCATGCCATTCCGCTAAAAGCTGTGTGCCTCCTGATAAGATGGATAAACTACACCTTTCCCAATACATCTTTAGACCAGTGGGATTTTAGGCCAGATGAGTTTCAGTAGGGACAGGCTGAAGGTTTGGGTCTGGTAGTGGTCATGTTTTCTTCCTACAAGGGAAAGCCATTCATCTCATGTAGCCCTCGTTGGCTATCTGAGATTTAACAGGGTTTCATAAAAACACCTTTATAAATTAATGCTATTATTCCCTTGTTCTGTCATAATCATCACTTGATCATTTACAGAAGACATATGCATTGTTACCTGTCCTTGCTGTAGAACAGGGTGTAATTGGTAGGAAGTCCTCCATCTGAGCCAGGCTTCCACCAACAAGAAAAGGTTTCCTTTTCTAGAGAATGACATCTTATTACCTTAGGTTTTCCAGGGTATGATTGACCTAGGGAAGTGCAGAAATCCAGCTAGTTAGAGTTGGACAATGTTTTTGGTTGTTATGATTGAATGACACATTCAGCAAGGAATGCTTTTCTGAGGACAATAAAATGATTTGAAACTAGAGACTGAATTTGTCAAGTAAATCTGCCTGAGAAAAGCCTCAAAACTTTCTAAAATAGCTACTAAAATTATTTTACTTCTCTTTTCCCAATGAAAATTTGAGTTTAACCTAAACTTAGAAAGTGTACAGTTACGTTCAAATTAAATTTAAAAGCTTGGAAGTAAATGTATGGCTTTTTTTTTTTTTCCTAAAATATAGAAGAATTTTTATCTTCAAGTCATCTTAAAACTAAATTTAAACTTCAACTTTGCAACAGAACCAAAGTTTCAGTAGCTGCACATATTTGGGGTAAATTATAGGCAAGACAAGTAATAAAAAGAAGGAATCAATGGGCTGGATGCAGTTATTTTGTGTATTGGTAAACTGAATGTATGCAGTAATTATTTGAATATTCCCTGATAATCCCAAAACATTTAAGAATATTTCCTGTTAAGACTACTTGTCATTAACTTCCAGCAAGAACACAGACCATAAATTTACATACATTCTGACATGTACAAAGTGTGTGGCTTTTCAACCTAAGCTTACCTTTACTTCATTAAAGTTCCATACCATTACTTCTAATACTGTTACTATTATATGATGCTAATTCCCAAGCACGGAGTGAGTGTAGGGATGGAGTGAGTGCCTTTCACCATTGCCACCACATAACAGTGAAATTAATAGCATAAACAGAAAAGAGGACTCAAGGAATTTCCAAAATCTCAGTAAAAAACTTTAGAAGAAAGTAATTTAGATACGTACAGGCACCAGTGGTGGTCAGGATAGATCAGGTAAAGCCTCAGACTTTTCTAAAGAAAGTGTTTTAAAGGAAGAAACAAGTGTTTCAGGAAGTGCTGTGCTTACCCATCAGACCCACTGCAGTCAGAGCAAGCAGCAGAATGATTTGAACTGACGATGTCAGTTTCTGCTTCATGATGCCTGCTTCTCCTCAGGAGGAAATACCGGATCAAAGGCTCACTGCAAAATACGCCATCATGCAATAGTCAATAACAATGCTTAACGTGTAATACGTATCACTTCTCTTGATCAAAGTCCTTTTTGAATTGCAGCTAGTTGATTCTTGTTTTGTTCAAAAAGGCGCAGCAACACCTATGATTCCACTTCAGAAGCAGAAAAAATTAATCACAGAGCAGTGAGTAGTTCTTCCTGAATGGTAACAGTGCTAGGATTACAATTCTATAGCATGAACAAATCTTGCATATTCATTTGGCATCTTGTGATACTGTGTGCTTTTCTTAAAGCTCTTCATTTAGACTCATTAGTTTATCTGAGAAATCAGCCTTTTAGTAACAAAAAATACCCTGTTGATACAATACCCTGTTTTACCCCTGTTGATACAAAGAATAATTCATAAAATTTGAAACTCTGGAAGTCCTGAAAACAGAAAGCAAATAGAAAATATCCAGAATTTGTGTAGAATTTTATGATTTTTGAGACAGTCTCGTGTCTTCTGAATACTTGGGACTGGCAATGTTGAATTCAGGACCACATGAGCTGAAGAATGCTCCTCTTTCTCTGTGTTCCAATCATTGTTTTTACTGCATTTAATTTTGCAGTTAAGTGGAAACGCTCAGATCAGAGAAAAGAAGCCAAGGAAAAAGTAGTGTAATGTCATAGTTAACTTATCGGGTGGAAACAGACGAGGGAATGCTGTTATCCCTCTTTGTTCAACCTGTAAAAACCAGAGGCAGTGTGGCAGAACTTGGCTGAAATACAGCGAGGTGCAAGTGAGAAGCCACCAGCTGTGAAGACCCACTCCCTGCGGTGGGCTGACACCACTAGATGTCCTCAGAATTCGGGTTACAGCTCAGCGTGGCCAGGAGTCGCTGTTGCTGCTAAATCTTACTGTTTAGTCTGTAGAAGAGACAGAATGACTTCAAGCAAACCTCCTGCTTGTCCCACCAGTACTCGTCCTGCTTGCAGATGGTGACTGGAGTCGGCTGTTAAGATTCTCGGTAGCCAACCTCACTCTTTAAAACTAAAGAAGCCCAATTTACTATCTGAATAGGAAACTCCTTACCTCAGCTTTCCATTCCTACCAAGCACATCTGACAGGTATCTGTATGCTTGAAACCCATTCAGTGTAGCACAGCATGGGAACAAGCTGTCTCTTTGCTGAGGAAAAATTCTTTGTGGTTTATCGGATGACTCAATTTTCATTATGCAATTCATTTTCTTTATCAAGAAACTATAATCTGTCAGCATATAAATGTTTTTTAAGCACAAAGGCAAACAGAAGTATCGGTTAATTTGACTTGAGTCTAAAGCATGTTTACAGTGGACAGTCTGGAGAACAACAGTTGGCTGCATTTCCATATACCACTTCTGAATATCCAAGCATGTTTAACATGTGCTTCCTAGCTACAGCCTGGAAAATTGCATCTGGGTTAGTTTTAAGCTCACTTGCAGCAATCTGTGCATATACAGTCAGTGGAGAGCAGGTCATTTTAATATGAATTCTGGTTTTGTGTGAGCACATTCAGATTTTATGACTATAAACAAATGATAGGCACAAACAGTTGTGTTTAACTTCAGAAATGAGCTGAAAACTTGGTGTAATGTGGAGTGCAGACAACTGAGAGCATGCGAGAGCAAGGCACATTTTTTCTCAAGGGAAGGTGAAATAATGAATTATAAACAGTAACTATTTCATGTACATATGAGACCACTTACAATATTTTATTATCTCTAACAATAGTTGCAACATTTGCAAGATGCAGCACTTTCAAATTGAGACTCATACTGTGCTTCCCTTTAGAGAACTGGTACCATGATTTAGTTGGGCTTTTTTACTTTAACAGATGTATCTCTTCTGTGTAAAGAACTGACAGACAAGAAACTGATTACAGTGGGTAAAAGAATGAAATTTGTTTATACAATGAAAGAGAAAGCATCATCAAGAAAGAGTACTCTTCAAAGAAAATGGGATCATTTTGGAGACTGAAGACCTAAAGAACCAAATTAGTAGAAATGGGATAAAGTCAATGCTTGGAAACCCAAGTATTTTTCCTTGGGAACATTCCTTTTTTTAAAAATGAGATGATCGTGAACTACTTCTGTAATGTGGTTGTGAAAAAGAATAGGACACATACAGGAGAGGATTATGATCCTATTACTGCCGCAGACTAAACTCTATGAACAGTTCCTGTCACCTCTATTTGAGGAAAAAGAACAAGTTAACCATTTAGAAAAGATTTAGAACACAGCTAGGAAGATGAGCAGAGGACACAGGGGGTGTCTCATGATGGCAATTTAAAGAGTTGGCTTTCTACTCCATGTGAGGATGGTTGTCTCCTATAAACGCAGCAGGAGATTAGCATCAAAAGAGGGAAAATAAGAATGAGTAAACTCTAGCAAATGTTGGAGCAGGAATAGATGGCCATAATTAGCTCATAAAATTAGAGAAAAATGTTGCCATCAATCACAGCAGTGAGTTTCTGGAATAGTCTTCCAAACATGATAATCCCATTTAGTTTTCCCAGTTAGTGTGATCTATTATGAAATATATATGACATGGTTGGTTGTGACAGGTGAGGACTGGACTTTGTGATCTAATATGTGCTTTCCAGGCCTGTGTTTCAAGTTTAATACTTTGAACTACTAACAGATAGAAAACTGCAGAAGCATGAGATGGCCGGACATCCTATTTTACATTCAGGATGTAATTGTTTCAAATTGTTTTCTACTAAAAAAATTATTAGAACCTCTGTTTATTTGAAGATTAAGCTTAAAAGAATCCTAGAAAAGCTTCATTCTGATACTTATTTTGCTTTCTGAAGGAATGTGAGCAGCAGCAGAGCAGTGGCCAGGAGGCTCCAGGCATATTAACCTTATTCCATTTGTTCCAGTGCCTATGTTTCCATGGTTGCCTTGTATTTGGTATTTGTGGTTGAAATGTCGTTTAGTAGAAAAAATAATGTCCATTTTGTTGTAACTACATCAAAAGTGCATGTCCCCTGTTTATGACTCAATGTTTTCATAAAGGGGTAATCAGCATTAATGAAGATGCTGTGAGGGAATGCCTCATTTTTAGGACTCAGTGTATTCTTTTATAAGGGGCACAGTGGACAATGATTTGCCAGAATGTCATGCAAAACCAGAGGTTGAATAACTGATAACTAAAATATCACATGCCTCCTTTTTTAGAGTTTTCATTTAATTCCAACAAGGTTATTACATTCTGACATAGTTGAATTTCTCCGTTTTAAGACAGCTGTTAAATAGTATTCAATAGATGCACAGTGCACCTCAGAAAACAGTGTGCCTTGATGGAAAATGAAATGATTACTGAGGTTTTAGAGTGTACAGAGCTGCACTCTAAATATGCCTGTAAAATAACCCTACTCTACAACTAATAATATTATGAAACTGTAGGTTTGAAAACAGTGCTTGCAATGCTGCTAAATAAAGCTGAAAGTTAAACACCAATACTGAAATCAGTTGCAGAGGACTAGGGTTGAAAGAAAAAATATCCTTGTCCTAATTGAGTTCTAGTTCATGCATTCTTTTCTCTTTCTTGGCTATGCTGATGCATAGATCTTGAGATTGACAGAGAAGTCTTTATTCATTTCTGCACAGATGGAAAAATTTTCTGACTGGAATATTTTCAGGCTTGCAAGAAGGGGAATAACTGTATAGAATTCACTGGCAACGACATTATGTCCATCACAAGCTTTGCTTGCGCTGCTAGAGAAGTCTATAGCTGAAAGTACTTTACCAAACAAGATTCACATCCCTACTAGTTATGATGATAAACAGTGTTCATCTTTCAGGCCTGGGGGAAGGCAGTCTAAGGAGTCTCAAAACACTGCAGTTCATTACTATTTGAAAGGTTGCACTACAGCTGTATGAAACCAACTGCAAGTAAAGAACTAAATAGAGCAAGAATGACCATCCAGATCCTACTGGCCATATATTCAATTATACTGGGGACATTGCATGAGCCTGTCTTCCCACACCAAGTTCTCAAATGCCAATACTGACACAAGTTCATAGCCAAGACTTGGGCATCATTATCACTATAAATGTGTTTCTGAGTGACAGTGATGGTCTGCATCATACTGCAAATTAAAAGCTGTGGATGGGCAGTGCATCCACAGATCAGCTTTCCCTGTCTGAATGAGCCCTAATTGGAGGTCTCCAAATTCTGAATCCCTCAGGCACCCACTACAGCCTTCATGGAGATACATAGGCTCCTCAGAAGATAGGGAGTTCAGACATGTCTCTGATCTGGATTTCCTTTGGCTGATTCCAGGTGGCTACTTCTAGCACATTGCTTTTGTGAGTGTTTTGTGAGGATGCTTAGTTCCTGCTGTTGGCTGTGTAAGGAAAACCAGTCATTCAGCTAATTTTTTTCCTGGGACTTAACTTCGTATTTCTTTTGTTGTATAAACTGGAAGCACCTACAAGTTCTTTTAGGTGAAAAAAGCTTTTCACCTGAAAAGTCTATTTAATGGTTTCTAATGTATTTTTCCTAAATTTCTCTCTCAAACAGAATTCCTCCTAACGATCCTTTGTAGTCTTTCCTTTGATTAGCAGTTACATGTGATGATAAATGGAACAACTTCTCTTGCCCATGGTGATGTGCTCCACAGTCTGAAAGACTTAAGTAATTCCTGAAAATGAAAAATCATGAAACTGCAGATCTTTGAAAATAGTTTAGACACTTATTTCTCCATCAAAGTATTTTTGCAATCACTTAACTTCCAGTGATTTACAGAACTGAGCCTGAAACTCTTTTTAAAGCTCTTAACTCCTGAAAGAAAAGCCAAGAAAAAAAGAAAGCACCATTCTCCCTACTTTACAGATGGGGAACCAAGCCACAGAACACTCAAGTACTTTGCTCAGACTAATACCAGAAATGTAACAAAAGCGAAAACCTGATCCTTTCCTACTATATTATTTTTTTTTTCTTTTCTGAATACCATCTCTACTGCCTTGTTTTCCCAGTAAGACATGGTTTAGCTAACAACAGTGTTACTCTACCAGTCTCATGGCTCCTGAATATTCTGTTTTCTTCCCTGGTGGTCTTTATATTGGCCATAATTTTAGGCTTCTCATTTTTTACAGCAGTCTTTTACAGATCAGAAAATCATAAGCTGTAAAGAACAAAATTTTAGTGTTTGAATTTACATTACAATTTACAATACAACTCAAAAATTGCACTTGAAATATGATGGAAGTTCATTTCTACCAACTACCAAGCCCAACTCCGTTATCTTGCTATAGTAATTTTGAATATTATTTATATACAGCATGGTCACGAAATATCAGTTTCCTACCTGAAGGATTCATATGTGCGAGGAAGATTTTTGTTCCTCTCTTTTCATGAATGTCAGATCACTTGATAACCTTCAAAGAAAAAATATTCCAGGATTAGTATGTTATTGGAAGTATCACTACTTTATTCCTAAAACGTGAAGAGCAAAAAAACCAATATCCTTTTTTGTGTTAGCTGATTCAGATACTGACTCTGTAAGTCAGTACATTTAAACATTGAGAGCAACAGTGAGCAACTGTACACTCTCTTTCCTTTATCTGTTTGAATAAAAGCACAAAATTTTTTAGCAATTTAAGATGCAGTTTAGATGTAACCAGTAGATTTGTGCTAGGCTATGTGATTAAAGGCTAATAACCATCTACATAAAGGCTGGAACAGCATCAGATAAAACCTGATGAGATATGGAGAGGAACCCTGGTGGCTTAATCAGTGAAAATGGGGCACAGGGAACTGGCTACACCTTAGCCTACCCAAGTACAGTCAGATCATTGTCCTTTGTGTGGAACATATCAGCAGGAGCAAACTGAACAAATCCTGTTTCTTGCCTCACAGACTGAAAGGGGTACAGCACTTGTTAAGGATGCAGGAGGGAAAGAATTTGGGGAGGAAAAGAAGGGATCAAAGTGGACTGGGGAGAAGGCAAGCATGGGAAAATAAGGTGAAAAGGGGAATAAAGGGGTCATTTAAGCGTTAACGTAGTTTCTCTGACTGAGATGTGTGCCTGACCACTGTAGTCTACCCTTTATTCTCATTAAGTCCTATTTCTAACTATCTCATGTCTGGGTGTGCTGTGTTCTGAGTGGGTACATTTGGATGCTAATCCAACTTTCAGATGGATTAGCCAGTGAGGAGTGGGATTGCAAACCTCATATGCAACTGTCCCTCAACTGAGGAGACCAGAGGACCAGCTACTGGGTTGAGTGAGCATCTAAGACCAGCTACTAGAGTGATCCATTTGCTTTTTTTGCAAATACAAACATATATGTGAAAATGTATACATTAAATCTTTGTTGATGTGTGTGGCCCATGTGTGTTTATTGTCTGTGTGCCCACTCATCAGGACCAGCTTGCTCAGCTTTGCTACTGGCAGAACTTGAAGGTATGATGTACAGCAGCCGCACATCTATGGGGCTGTCTGATTCAGCTGCCTGTAACAGACTGAAATTAAATGTTTTACCCTCAAAAAGCCACTATGCTTAACTAACTGTTCTTTGACATGCCATCCAAATACATTATGCTGTGAAGAAATAATTTAGATGAGCTTCAATGGACAACTTACCTGCAAGAGCAAGAAAAACTGTTTATACATGAAATTACTGACTTCCTTATACTATTTCATACAAAGTCTTCTCTCTTTAAACAATTTAAAACAAAGTAGAATATTTTTACAATTGACATTAAGAATGATCTGTATCACCTGGAGAGCATGTGGGAAGCTGTGTTACTCAGTTACCAGGGTATGCTTTTGCTTGTTTCCATTTATGTAAAGCCTAATGAGAACAATAAAAATACCATGAAATTATTTGGTAGCTAAACATTATGCTGTTACAGAGAATTAGACTTAATTGAGGGTGATAAACGATTTCTTTTTTATGTATGTATATATGAAACTGCATAGATAGCATACATATGAATATAGCAGAAATAATGTTTGAAATTAATGTATTCAACCATGACATAAGGTGAGATGTACTTTAAAAGACAGGGCTGAGCAAGTGCTCCCTGTTTTAGAAAGGACAGAAATCTGGTTGCCAGTGTGCGTGCTGGGAACACAGTTGGATTCAGAATTGGCTAAATAGATGAATTCTCCCAAATACAAGCTGCCTTAGATCTGGATCACTTCACAGAGACACGTAAAAAGTCACAAAATTGTGCTGTATTTAAAAGGAAGCCCATTTCTAAGGGAAAATGGATAGTTATGATAACTAAATAAAAATAAACTTTTCTCTACTTTTTCTGATTTCTACTTGGTACTACATCAAAATATACAATTTTATCCTACCAGCAAATTTTATTCTGCTTTCATTACTGCTTTCATGAAGAAGTGATATAATGAACTGATGATGCATCCTGACATAATATGGCTGACATAAAAGCTGTTTTTCACCAAAGCTACATTAGTGCTGTAAGTACCAGCTTGTTCATGTATCAGTGATCAGAAAGGATCACTGTTAGACAGAACTGATAGAATTGACCTTATCTCCTGCATTAACTAGGATAATGACTCCCACCCAAGTATTTCTACATCAAATAATAATTATTCAAATAATATTATGATAGCTGTGAGACTAAAGATAGAATCCCACTGTCTTAGGCACTGCACACAGAAGAGTTTCAGCTCTTAAGAACTGAAAATGTTCAATTTTCAGTTTTTCAATTTTCAATTGAAATTAACCAATTAATAATTGGAAGAAAGGGATGTAACAAGCAGGTCAAAACTTCTGGGTTTAAACTAAAGATTATTTTCAAAATAGGCAGACTGCCTGTGAAGAATCAGTTTTAGAGAATTCACTTCAGAATGTCATTACAAAATGCCACAAATGCTTTTCAATCAAAGCCAATGCATGCAAATTTTCAAAACTCTAAACCAACCAAGTATCACTATCAACATAAAGCACTTTGTTTTGAAATTTTCCAGTAGGACGTTTTCTGAAATTTAAGCAAATAACTGCAGTTTTGTGATAACTTTTTTTTTTTCCCGTTGAAAAAGTTTCATTCCCATGTTGCAATGAAAAATTTCTGATAATCTTTCTTTGTACACAGAATTTCAATGAACAATGCAATGGCATGAAATGTTATTTTGCCTTTTTGGGGCAAAGATGCTGGTGGAGAGGTGAGGAAGTTTATTGCTCATTAAGGAGAGACTAAAATGATAAAAACTTTACAGGAAGCAAAAGAACAGAACTTTGAGAGCACTAAAGGGAACACAGTAACAAAGAAAAGTGTGAAAGGTTTATGGAGTGACTCTGAGGAAAAGAGACAATAAGGAAGGATGCAGAAAGGGAAAAAACAATCTGTTGTCACTAGGCAGTAAAAGGTTGGATAAAGTTGTAATTTTGAATGTATTCCATTTCCCCTTTGTGCTTCAAAGCTCCATCCACTGGATCCCACTCCCAAATAGCCTTTTCTTGGCAAACACAGGCAATGGGGTTGGGTGAAGGAGAAGCACGTACTGCATCGCAGAGCCTACAAGCATCAGTAGGGTAGTGCTGAAGATAGCTGTGACCTTAGCCTTAGCACAGTTTCTCTATTCCCTCTCACTGAAATAGTCCATTTTGGCCGAGTCTGTGTCTGGAGTCTCTCCTCAAAACTTTACAGCTCTAGTAAGACTGTAACCTGGATGCAGGGGAATAAATGTTCTTGTTCAATCACAAATATGCTCAGTAATTAACATTATCAGTGGGAGCAAACAAAACTATTGGACAAATAATTGTTTCTCATTTCAGTGATCTCTTTTTCAGGAGGTCCTCAGTATGAGGCTGTGAAAGTAGCTGCTTCTTTGTCTTTTTCTGAGTACATATTGTACATTTTACACTTGAATTGCTTAAGTGACTGTAGAGTTACTCTGTAAAAGAACACAATTATCAAAAATTACTACTCCAATCAAACCAATAGAAACAATCAATGTCCTACTATATGTGAAGATTTCTCAAATATATCCCTCAAACTTCAAACTTGTTGATAAAGCTTTGTGGTTGCATGCTAAAGGCTACTACTACTGCAATACACAGATCAAGCGGCACACTTATTGGCTAAAGGAATGAAACGGTTTTCTTTGTAATCTAAAACTGAAGGGAAAAATCTTTTCTTACAATTATTTAAGAGAAATTGCTCTTAATAATAAAACAATTGCTCTTAATAGATCAGTATTTAACCTTCAGCCTTCACTTTCCTGAGCTTAAAATAATTAATCTTTTCACACTTCTAACCTAAAGTATTATACACTCCCTTAAATGCAGAAATACGTGAATGTGCAGAGAAGTATATTGGTGGCATTTTATAAATCTCTGGTAACTCCTTTTTTAAGCAATTATTTTCTTCAGGTATTTATCTCGGTGTCATTAATTGCCTATGTCAGTAAAAACCACACAGCTTCCTTACAGAGAGTGTCTCATTACAGAAAGTCAAAAAATCAAACTATTCTGAATTTTCTACATGGAAAACCAGTAACAGTGTCACTACTGCAGTATCAAAAGCCTGTTAAGTTCCACACAGATTCTCATCGTCCAGAAAAAATGCCTTTATTATTGCAGTTTTGCAGTGGAGGAATACCAAAGATCCTAAAAACCTCAATATGCATTCTGAAGGAATTACCCTTTGACCAGGATTACAAATTTCCTTCCTGATTTCTTCATGATGAATATATAAACTGAATGAAGTATAGCACTAACCTGATCTAGCCCCCATCTTCAACCCAGGCTGCTGTTTCTTGGAGATTCTCAGTCATGCTGGATTGTGGCTTGGATTTTTCATTTGTTTTGCAGTATAAGGGAATGCACCTGAGGCTGCAGACCCTGAGACTTTTGTGCACTTGTTTACAGAATAAAAACTTACACTGCAATCCCTGGAGGTTACAGGTAAGTTTATTAATGTATTCTTTCATTAACCCATTCATTCATTAACTCACTTGCTCTGTTCCTTAGAAACTGCAAGGACAGTACTCCGTCTCTTACTGATGAACATTTCTAACAGGTAGTATTTGCTTCTCTGTCAGAGTAAATAAAATGCATCAAGAAACTACTTGAAGAAATTCATTTTGTAAAGAGAGAGAAATCTTCATGGTGCAGCAGTGCCTTGCGGAGAAGGAGTTGGGAGTGTTGGTCAATGAGAAACTTAACATGAGCAGATGGCTTCAGTGTGCATTTACAGCCCAGAAACCAACTGTATCCTGGGCTGCATTAAAATGAGTGTGACCAGCAGGTCGAAGGAGGTGATCCTGCCCCTCTACTCTGCTCCCATGAGACCTCACTCGGAGCATTGTGTGCAGTTCTGGTGTCCTCAACATAAAAAGGGACATGGAACTGTTGGAACAAGTCCAGAGGAGGGCCATGAGGATGGTCAGGGGACTGGAGCACCTCCCATATGAAGATAGGCTGAGAAAGTTGGGGCTGTTCAGCCTGGAGAAGAGAAGGCTG
>WYDI02004127.1:0-21418 GCA_009867235.2 Psittacus erithacus | reverse complement strand
CTGGCTTCCCCTCCTCCCTGGCAGAGCATGAGACTCAGGAAGTCCTTGGTCAGACTAAACATTACTGAGCAGCAACTGAAAACATCGGTGTTGTCAGAGCTGCTCCCAGTCTGAAAGTCAAAAACCACAGCACTGCGCCAGCTATTAAGAAGAAGAAAAATGACTGCTACTGCTGAACCCGGGACACCTGTCAAATCTAACCTCAATTCTTCAATTCAGGGTTTAAATTCAGGATTTAATATTAAATGGTTTTTAAGTAAAGCATTCGCTATTTTTATCACGTATATAAAATGATCTGAGAGCTGCAGTAAGGCTGGTTAAAAAAAAAAAAAACACAGTTAAAGCTAGAGGACAATGTTGCCACAGAAAGAAATTGACGTAAACTAGATAGAAATCAATTTAAGCTAAAAATGAGATGTCTTTTATCCACTAAAGTAGTTACAGTCTAAGCTAGCCTTCTCAGACAACAGAGGTAAAAATCCTAGCCAGTTTAAAGATAATGATGTTTTTTAAAATGGATTATATAATGCTGTTGTCTATGGTGGAAACAGACGAACAGCCCTATACCTGTGCTGTTGTCTGATGTTCTTAAATACATGCATGCTCAATTCCAAGTGGAGCTGCTCTTTTTCAGCCAGTGGTACAGTAAAATGCCTATATTTTTCTTCCTTTTTTTTTTTTTCTATTTCCAAGGAAAAGCTAAAGTACTTACTTTGAGGAGCCAAGTGAAACAACAAGTTAAAAGTCGGGTGTGCTGATATGGTGACATATGGATGTGATTTCACACAATAATGTGTAGCTCTAGGTGGTGGAAAGCTGTAGGTTGTCATGTTAAGTGTGATGGTATTGATTAAAGATAACAAGTGGAAAAATGTACTTCAGCCCTCATATGTTCAGGATGTTGGTTTCCTGCTGCTATAAAACAAATGAAAGATTTGGCTAGTTCTTATAGACTTGAAATATTACAGCAGACAGAAGTTTTCCTGTGCTAATTGATGGATTCTACCCCTGAACTCCAGTCCCTCTCATTAAGCCATCTATCACTGTATGTTACGGACATGACTTCCTACAGCACTTTGAATGCCAGTCGTGTAATAATTTCCCTTTTTCCCCTGGCATACCTGATCTGCCAGCTGTAGCTTTCCTTTTGCTCTCCACTAAGGCTGTGGACAGTGCTAAGGGAAACACGGCTGGGTGCTGTGAAGCCTTGTCAGGCAAAGGTTCCAACAGCAGCACCTTACAGTTATTCTGATGTCAAACCTGTTCCTGCCTATGGCAGCAGCATTGGAACTAGATGATTTTAAGGTCATTTCCAGCCCTAACCATTCTATGAGTCTATGATGGCATCCCAAGCAGGGTTTAATTGCTGTGCAAAATTCAGCTGAGCTGAGATAGGAAAGCTAATCAAAATAAGTCAGCTTTGGAAGTAAAATGTCTCCTCCCATCTTTGACATTCCCTTGACAGATGATGCAAATGAGCAGTGGCCTCTGAATTGTGAAATAACTCATTAGCAGCCCCAGATGGCATTATTTGTGCGTACAGTGCTGCATGTTGTGCTGTTACAGCTTGTGGTTTCAGAGTTAAATTCTGCACAGAAGGCACATAGTTGTACTGAATATGGAATGCCCTAATGAGAACTGTAATTGCGTCTCTCTTAATGTTTGTTAAATTAATTAATTAATAGAAGTTAAAATTTAATAAAAAATGATCCTCTAAAAAGCAGTGTAAGTCCTGGCAGGTGATTTATTTTTCTTGAGTAGTACTTCATAACTGAATAATGCACGCACTTCAACCTTTACTTACAATTAAAACCCACTGACTTGTAGAATACAAGGTACATCTAAAACATGGTTTTTAGTATTACTGCTTATTATTTTTCCTACTGCTTTTCATAATTCAAATTTCTGAAATTTAGTAATTCAGCCACCAGATGAATATAATAGTACAAATATTGGCTTTACAGCCTTTTTTTTCCCTTTTTTAATGCTAATCTAGTAATTCTTCCTTTCTACTTTTGGATTTTGAAAAACTTCATGATTCTTTTTTCCCTTCGAACATGAGTCATGAGAAATAGATCATTTTTTTAATGAAAGCTCAGATTCTCATAACAACTTAATACCATTAAATATTACAAATGAGTGTTACTCTATAATTACTCAGTTATATTTCAACTAGTTTGAGATCAAAATCACTAACACATCTCAATCACAAGCTTATTGCACATAAGTGCTTATGGCCACTAAATACAGTGAAATATCCTTTCATATAGACAATTACTGACCTCAACAGAACAATATAAGTTCAGTAAACTTGCCTCAGTATTTCAGCATAGCTAGCATACAGGTCTGTGCAAGACTAATCTTATAAAATTGAAAAGCAGCACAGTTTGGAATTATTATAAGACTACCTTGAAAAAACTTCAATTTAAAAAAAGCATTTGCTGCAAAATTTGGTTTCCTTCTAGGTTTTTCCCAGATTTCTTTATGACACAGGACCTCCCCAGCCTTCTCTCGTTGCTGGTTAGACACTCATGTGACATTCCAAGTCTTTCCCCTGTTGAAATTAATGCACTGATTTGACTATCTATCTTATTTTCCAACATTATGGGTGAAAGATGTAATCGAGAGAATATCCAGATGTCTTTTTTACATTTTTCTACCCATAAACACCCTTCTGAATTCAAATATTCTTTTCAGAACAGTTTCAAACACAAAATTAACATTTTCCAATTAAAAAAAGTGACAAGCCAATGTGATTTTTCCATAGGCTGCAGAAATGTGCTAAATTATGCAGCTGTAGAAAATATACTTTTGGTCATATAGTTTTCTCAACAGTTTGCATGCTGTTAAAAAAAATTGAAAGGAAAAAGCTGATCAGAGAATAACTGCTTTAAAAATACAAAAGCCATAAATGCATACAGACACATTAAATATTATACATTTTCATAGACACAAATATGCTACCGTAATGTAAATTTAGACTTTTTAGAAATGTTACATTGCACACAGTTTCCTCACTGCAAAGATGATGCTAAAAAAAAAAAGTGACAAATTTTTAGACATTATCATTGAGTACACACACCATAACATTGCAGAACTCAGCCACAGTGAGACTGAAAAGTGATATAGAAGTTGATATAGAACTGATTCATTTTCAAGTAACTGTAATTAAAATTTATCCTCTTGTAACTTTAACTGGGAAGTTCAGATTAGCATCACTTATTTAACTGCAAATCTCCATAAATGTGTCATATTTGATTTATTTCAAAAAGGAGAAGGTTGTAAACCTCATATTTCCTTATGAATCAAGAGGTGGAAGAGAAAGCTTTGCCACTTAAAAAATAAATAAATAAATAAAAATCCATGGAGCAAAATTGCATTTCCTGCTGATTTACAGTCAGATTTGGCCAACCTAAATTTATTCTGAACAAAAATTTGCTACTGTGGTAAGTTGCAGATCTCGGCAAACATATGCCTTTGCGGAAAAAAAAACCCACCCTGATTTCATATACATGCTTTGCCTTAAACTTTTATTGTTCCAAGTTTCCAGTATTCCTGAGCCGGCAAAAAACGACTATTTTAATGTACCGTTATTACACTTAATAAAAGTGCCATAAGAAAGTACAGAATGAAAAATATTTTAGCTCACTGTATTTTCTGCAGAATATTAAATGTTTTATTTTTACTGGGGGAAAAAAAAAAAAAGGAAGCGTCAATTGTTTAAATGAAGCAAGAGAAAATCCCAAAGACATTTGGTGTGAGCATTTCATTTTTGCATTATTGCTTGAATATATTCTTCAGTTTCTTTCTGTCAATGCTGACCATGAACACCTGCTTCTGTGAAGTCGTAAGCTACATGTTAACTTGAAAATGCCTGGCACTGTGGCATCTGATATCTGGGGGCAAGGGAAAGTGCCCTTGCAGTGTACTGGAGGTATCAACATAGCTCTTCTGGCTAGTAAGAATATCGATAGCAGAGAATGTGGCTTTAACTGAAACATTAAATTACTGGTTCAGTTTAAAGCATTCTTACAGTATCTTGAACCCAAAATGCGCATCAGGATTAAGCATTCTGAAGGTGATGCTAGATAAGATGGCTGACGACATCTGGAAGTTTGTCTCGCCAAACTGTTGCTCCTCCCCTTGCCTGAGGGATCACTGATCCCTTCTTCTCTGAACAAATTCAGCTCTTTGATCCTGAGGGAAACTGGTCCTTTTTATTTATTTATGTATTGCTGGGGCAGTGTTCTTAGTTACTGAATTGAATCCTTTTATTGAGAACTGACTGAGCATTTAACATTTAATTTTAACCTAAGAGACCCCGGGCTAGGCTCCAGGCACTCATGAACTGCCACAGCACTCCTCAAAGGGAGCACAGCCATTGTCTAAAGGTGATCTGCAATCTCAAGATAGCTATAAAACCATGAAGCAAAATTTTATTAAATTTTACTCTCACCCTTTATGTTGAATTGTGTAGGAAGGAATTTTAGGTCACAGGTATGGTTGGAGCCTCTTTCTCAGCATCAGCACCTCGTATATGGTGCATATTTGGCAGGTTTGTATGATGAGGAAATTGCCATTGCCTTGAGCAACTCCTTCCCCATCCATATCATACCTGCCACAAGTGATGCCATAGGAATCATGGCTACTTCCAGACAGTGCCTTTCAAACATCATTTGATGCTGAAGAAATGAACTCTGTGATGAGTAGGTGCTTTCAGGAAGAAACAGCACATTTCAAATTATAAAAGATGAGGTGTTATTTTGTTCAGGATATAAAAATCAATATCAGTACTGTTTATATTACAATGACCCTAAAGTGATCCCTGCAGAGATTAGAAGCGCAGCACATCTGGAGGCCTGTGCCTACAAAGGCAAGAACCACCCAAAGAAGCACATCAGTACATGGTGCAGGTAAAATCTACATTCTCATGAAACACAGAGGAGCATAAGTGGGATTCGCACCCTACAACTTTAACTATGTAAGAATTAGGTGTATTCTCTGAGGTCAGGAGGGATGGGTGGAATCCCTCTGATAGGGAGTTAGTCCATTGTAGAATGGACGACCAACACAGGTGGAATATTTCACCCTATAGAAGTACTTGCTCTTTTCATTGCTTGTAAAGAAAGTTTAGTTTGCTGGCTTAGACTAGACAATTTCCAGGCAACTATGTAAAAGCAAGCTGCACACAAGTGAAAATACAAGAGCCAGTTCCCGCAGAAACAGAACCGCACACTGTGCTGTATCTGATATGTCAGATAAAAAGTGAAAAAAAGAAAAAAAAAAGTAAAATAAAATGCATAGTCAAGTACACTTTCAGTTAACATGGTGTGATAAATAACAAAGGCTTTGCAATGTAAAGCCACATGAAAGCTCTCAAATGTCTAAGCTGTGGTACTTCTGTGGATGTCTTTATTGAGCCACTCATGTCCACTGTTATCATATGCATGAGGAATCTCACCTGAAAATTAACTCAGCCTCTTCAATAGCAAGCTATTGGTCAGTCACTGCCGAATAAATGTCCAAGAGGGAACTTCTTTAACACCAGCAAAATGTCCTAGGGACATTTTTGTACTATCTTCCTTTTTCAAGACATTTTCGGTGTGAAAAATGCCTGTGCTGTGGTGCTGGTATACAACACAGGTGATGGATGAAGAACTGGAGAGTTTTTTCCCGAGACTGCCTACAATAAGAAAGAACATGGACCTGGCCCTGAGAATCATGCAATGAAATGGATATAGATGGAATTTTCTGACTTATTTCCTCAACACTATGTAATTGACCGCCCTGTGATTCCCCAACTGCTTGGAAAATCTAAAAATCCCATGTTTGGTTAAGCTGCTAAAATCAGAGAGTAGGTGAAGTATTTTAATGGTCTCAAGACAAAAAGCTGCACTCCAGGTTTCAGGAAAATGCCGAATCTGCACTACTCATCGGTGAAAATATTTCCAGAGAAACAGAGAAAGCTGTGTTCACATCTTCCTGCAAGCTCCCCTGATCCATGGAGTGCTGCACTGAAGACTGCACAACCTTTGTCTTAACCGTGTGTGCTATGTAGTTAGTAACAAAATGCTAGTGACCAGCAAAGGTTCTGCACTGGGTTAATCCTTCCTGAGAAAAAGAATACAAAGCCAATAGCCTTCCTTCCAAGAATCGTTAAGTTCCTCTATGGGACCAGGTAAAAGAAATACTATAGGTGTCTAGTTAAAACTCAGCCTAAAGCCACTGATCTATAAAAAAACATCTATGAAGGTGTCAAGGTTTTAAACTGAGTAGACAGTGTTTTTTTCATTCGTTTCCTCAGACAGTTCTATCTCTCTTCCTCAATGAAGCCCAAAATCCCAACAGTCAAAAAGAGAAAAAAAGGTTGCAAAAAACCCACAAAACTGAGAAGATAAGACAAAAACCTTAGAGTTTAAGTGCCACAGAAAGAGGATAGGAACTGTGAAGAAATGTATTAGTCTTTGTTCAATTTCCTCTTGGTTTCTAGTGAACATAATGTCTGCACTCAGTAAATAAAGAAAGATTGTGCCCCAGGTAAATAACTATCAATTTTTCCTTCTAGAGGAAATAGCTCATAGAACCCTAAATTCTGGCTAAACACATGGGTTAGACAAAACAAACAGAAAAACCTCTGGAGAACTTAAATAAAAATGAATGAATTACTGTAGGTCTTATGTACATATAACACAGTAATAATATAGACCCATACATATGGCTGTCTCTGCTAAAAGGCAAACTGTCAGTGAACTGAAGTGTAACATGTAGAGTGAATAGGATTTAAAAAATTGCCTGCTTTCTGTTTCCCCTGTACTGAAAAGTAGGTAACTGGAGTACTAGACGACAAAATCCACTTGCTACAGAAGATAATGATTTAAACATGAACACTGTGTGGCCTAAAGACATTGACACTGGAAATGCATTTCAAAAACCACCACAAACTGAAAGAACAAAACCACTGTCCCACTGGAAAACTAAATAGCAATTGTTAGTCATGCCAAATATGGCACACTGTTTCAAAACAGGCCATTTTTGTTATCATAAGACAAAAAGAAATTGAAACCATGACTATATTATTTCTTATAGCCCTAAAAGTAAAAGAAGCACAACCAATTGAACCTTTGTTATCCAGGGAAAATGAGCATCTGGGCTATCAAACTGTAGAACGTGTTTCAATGACACTATCATCAAAATTAATCCCTACAATCAACTGAGTCTGAGTAATTTTTCCCTTTATATTTGTATTTTAACTCCTTGCAGTATGGGCATGAAATAAGAGAATGCACAATAATTAACTACCATAACTTGTGTGCCTCTCTTTAATAAGACAGGAACATAGCTCTCTATATCACAGCAGCTTTGAATACCAGTCCAGTATTTCTGCATAGAAATAGGATATGCCTAGGAATCATTTAACAAAGCTTCAATCCAGAGTCCTCAATTTTGGCTGTGAGCATACGTGCCTGCACTGGTCTTCTCCAGCATATATTGCCTTTAAACTTATTTGCAGGAAGGCTTTATAGTCAATAAAGCAATGTCCTTCTCATTGCTGTGAGATTTGTTGGAATTCTGTCCTTGGTAAGATCCCTAATGGAATAAAGCTGCAAAAAAAGGGCCATCTGCCTTCAGCAGTCTTTCTGATGATAGTGCTGGTGAAGTAAGCTGTTACCATTAGTGGCCAGCTGGCCTCTTACATCATTATATGTTGCAAATGTTTTACAGCAAGACAATATAACATCAAATGGATTTCTAAAAAAACCATAGCATGCTTTGAATTGTAAAAGCATCCTTATAGAGCAGGATTGGCTATGATTCTCAAGACACCCCTTCCAGTTTCATATTTGCTTATGCAAGCTTTTTAATTCTAACTTCGGGTACATTTTCTCTTTCCAAAAATGTAATAGTTCCTTTCATGCATGGAAAACAAAAATGGTGATGGAAGAAAAATATCTAACAGAAGTTATATTTTGGATTAGAATATAAGAATTACTGCTCACAGAATTTGGCTCTTTGGGTCTTACATTTGCTCAATGAAATGTGACTCCTTGTTTATATGTCCCAATATGGTAAACTATATAGAACACAGGAGAAGTTACCCTCATAATATCAAAGGCTGAGATAGACTGTTTTACACTATCTACTAAAAAATCACATCTATCTCAAATACAAAGGAAATATGCTGTAATTTTCAATTTTTGCTTTGCAACACTAGACAGAAAATTTCTAATAATAGCAAAGAAAGCCTATCAGATAAGCAGTGGAAAACTGGCCTTCAGGAAATTCAATAGGAAAGTTTTAAGTAAAAAGGAATACATGGAATATGCTAACTTCTTCCCCCCCCCAAAAAAAAAAAAAATATATATATATACTTTGTTGCTTTTCAACAAAGAAATTTCAAGAAAAAAATGCCTTTGAAATCAGTTTATCTTCATCCATGCCAATAACTCTGACAAAAAGAAAACTCCATAAAATGAGAGAGATAATTCCCCTCAAAAAGTGTAAGCAAAAAGGCTTTATGAATTGTTTTGGAAGAAATTGAAAATTAATCTTGAGATACCATAATTTCTCTCAAATAATAGTAACGCTGCCCTAGGGAGGAAAGAAGACAATGGTTAAGGAGACAAAGGAGATATTTGAACTTATTTATTTTATAACTTATTTAATTAATTTTGTAATTATTGACAAAAAAAGGAGAAATTTAGTGATTCCAGAAAAAAATATTGACTGGATCGATTTTCTTAATATTCAGAAAAAGAAATCCTACTTTACACTAACATGATCTAAAAATTCTGCTGAGATGAGACATGAACTCAATATTTTGGCATGCTTTGTTTATATTTCTGCATAATGGCTCATCATAAGATTGTGATCTATATTATTTTTTTAATAGAAGACACTCATTCGTGGCTGTTCAAACTATCCAGCCATCACTGACTGTCCCATAAGTACATAAGTCATTGTGCTGCCGTATACTTCGAATACTTAATGCTGCTCTCCCTCTTTCCCCCTTTTAGATGACCATGAATTTCCTTGAGGACCAGTGTATGTACATAAGACATTCATGGGCAAATATATGAAGTCACTTCACTCCATTGTGATGAATCTCAGAAGCCATTGTTATTTATTTCTTTTCAGAAGAGTCTATAATGCAGCAGGTACTGCTGAAACATTTAAAAAGTCATATCACATTCACAACTTGTTTGGTTTTGCATTCTAAAAACTGCACAGTTCTATGTCTGGAAATAATGTCAGATGTAATTAAGCTTTTCTTTGAAAAACATCCTGGCCAGGCAGAGATTTCATTTTATTGTTAGTTTTGCTTTGTTGTTTAAATAATTCTCTGGGTGCTAAAGAGAAAAATACAGGTTGAAATGGAAGGAGGGGTAACTCTGACAAGAACAAAATTACCAAGGCATACTAATATCCTAGAGTTAACTTGAGAAGTCTACAAAGCCTTCATTTACAAAGGTACAGAAAAATAAAGCCCATGACAAAGTCAAACTACTAATTAGTACCAAAGTGTTTTGGATATGTGAAATGATGGTGGAGTGTTTTCCATTTTTTGATACAGTATAGCTGATGGGAAATTCAGGACTTTCACAGTGCTTGCATGAAGCGAAACCAACCCTGGCATCATATTCAGTATGGCATGCTGGACAAACATAGACCACAAGCCTGCCACATGCTTACTATAGAAACTGCGTAACTTTTTAAGTGAAAATTTTTCAGTCCTTGTCCTGGGTTCAGCAGTAGCAGTCACTTCTCTCCTTAGTAGCCTTTCCTTAGTAACCTTTCCTTTCCAACCAGCCCTTCCCTGTTGGTGAGCACGAGGTCAAGCATGGCACCTCTCCTTGTCGGCTCCTCTATTACTTGCAGAAGGAAGTTGTCTTCCACACAATCGAGGAACTTGCTGCACTGCTTGTGCCAGGCAGTACCATCCCTCCAATTGATATCAGGGTGGTTAAAGCCCCCCATGAGAAAAAGGGCCTGAGAGCGTGAGGCTGTTCCTATCTGTCTACAGAGTGCTTCATCTACAGAGTCCTCCTGATCAGATGGTCTGTAACAGATCCCCACAGTAATGTCCCGCAGGGCTGTTCTCCCTTTAACCCTGACCCACAAACTGTCTATTGACTGCTCACCTGTCCCTAGACAGAGTTCCATACTCTCCAGCTTATCACTGACATCAATTGCCACTCCTCCTCCCCGTCTACCGTGCCTGTAACCTTCAATTCCTTCAATAACCTTCTAAAAAGCCTGTAACCTTCAATTCCAACACTCCAGTCATAGGAGCCATCCCACCATGTTTCTGTGATGCCCATTATATCATATCCCCATAGATGTGCATGCCTTTGACCTGAAAAAAACAAGCTCATTTTCATTGGAGTACATTTGACTAGTGATTCATAAGACATACACCAAAAGAAACTGTCCCCTTCTGATGTGTCTTGCTTCTACTCCACATAGTTGGATTTTGTTTTCTTTCTTTTCTAGTTTGTTTGCTATTACGGAACTGAATCAGCCCACATACGGGATGAGAAAGGTCCAGTGCTATATGTGAGGAAGCAGCAGCAATGAATGATGTTGAACAGGTGGGATCACTTATTTCTGCTATTCATACTCATCATTCTGCTTATTCTCTAGATTTCTAAACTTTTAATCAAAAAGGAGCTTAGCCTTCATTCTGTTTCAAACAAACAACAGATTATAGAAGCTGACCCAAAAATTTATGAATCAAATATTAGTTTGTTATTGATCTGGTGCATGTGCAACTGAAAGATAAGCTAAAGATGTCTAGTACTGATTAAAATATGTCAAGTGTTAACTTGGAATTATTCTGACATTAAATGTATGTTCCTTATTCCTGGTGTGAACTTACCATCAGCTTTCAATATTAGACTTTAGTGGTTTTGCCTTGTTAAACTGCAGTACTCCACACTTTACACACAGCTGTACACCACCCAGTGATGTAGATTTCTCTATGAAACTTACCTGTTAATGTGAGTATCCAACTGTCAGTGGAAAGAAAGCTGTCATCACATTTTTTTACAAGGGACATTTTGATACCTTCTGCAGACCTTTAACAAAGATATTAATTACATTTGAACCTGTTACAGACCCAAACACAACCCATTAGAAAGCTCTTTTATTGGTGATGGCCTTTTATGAAATCTCCAGTTAGCACATTTGTCTAAATGAGAGTTTTTCATGTTAATATGCAATGGAAGGCTCTGTTGTACTAATGAAAATTTCTTACTAGAGTTTGTTCTTTCAAATCAGTTGTCTAGCAACCAAATTCGTAATCTCATAAACATATATTTAAAGCTAATTCTAATAGAAACATAATGAATCCTAATACTGTCCAGCTTAATTCTGTAAGGTATTCAAGTGTATGAGCATGCAAATTAAAAACACTGAAAACTTTTGATTCCAGGGATGCACATATCCATTTCAGATTATAACCATTTGGAAAGGCTGTTTGCTTAAGCTCGCAAAAGAATTCGCTTGCAAACTTTTGAGCTGCAAACCAAATTTAAGCCTAAATAGTGCTTGTGCTAGCCCTGCCAAATAGCAAAGGTTTGCAGTTTCTGAATTCTAATGAAAATCTTGCAGATAAATCCAACGTATCACTTGCAACTCCTAAATGGATCAGAATATATTTTTGCAGCGTGAAATGTCTCTGCAACATACATGACTGAAAAAATGGAGGAGAAATGCTTTGGAAAGCTACTTCTCTTGGAAGTAAGAGTGACTTCAGCACTGCTTTTTGCTAAACTCTGAGTTTAGCTGCATTTTCAATGACAATGTTGCATGTAAAACGTGTTTCCTTTATACTTGTGCTCCTTGACAAGAGACTGACAAAACTTGACACAATGGCTTTCAGCCCCTTATGGAAACTGACATTACTTAATTCAGAAAAAGAAGAGCAATAAAGAATGTTGACAAAAATGAAGTAAAAAGAGAAAAGTAACGGATTTGCATCATTACCCACTCCAAATAATCTATATTCACCAGCTGAAAACTCTTAGATATGAGTTTGCAGTGTCATATACTCATCAAAATCCTGTCTCAAAGCATTTATAGTTAATATTAACATATTGTCACAATATTAAATGTAACTAGACAAATGAAAAGCTACAATCTCCAATTTTAGTAAGTTCTTTCCGGGAGGCATGGGTCTTTCATTGAAAGTACAAAACAGTAAAACTAGCAGTCCCAAAGAAGGAGATGATCTCTTCTACCACTGGGAGACAGCAGGACTTGCAAATCCCTCAATTTTTCAGGAAATATTGCAATTAGTTGATTTAATTGCGAGTCAAAAACTGTCAGAATCCAAAGAAGAACAGGTACAAGACAGAAGGTGCAGGGAAGCATCTATGAAGGAAAGAGAAGAAGAATATCCCATAAAGACTAGTGCAATGGTAAATATAGATATATATAGCTTTATACAGACCTTAAAGGCCTGGAAGACAGATAGAAATGAAAACATCCTTTGTTTTCAGGATATACCTTTCCAAAGATAGCAAAACATCTATGACATCCTGGATGATTTCATGAGTGCTGCAAAGCTCTGGGTTATAATTCTCTGCTTTTTCCTCTTTTTTTTTTTTTTACTCTGCCTTTTCATCTTACTTTTCATGCACACACACAACTTTCTTTGCATTTCAGCAGAATACAAAGGATGCTAACCCTCAAACACCTTCCAGGCAGCTTGCATCTCAAAGCCATTACATGTTATCAATCACATACAGTGAATCACCTGAAGTTACTTGTTCCACACAGGTAATTTGGCAACGATACTCATGCACCATCCTTTTCTACAGGTTATAATGGCACTGTTAAAGACAGGTATCTCCTTTATGCAACAGCTTCAGGTACACATGCACAAACCTGGTTCTCTGAGCAGTGCATGGGCAAATATCTATGCTAGTAAATCAGACAAGCTGAGGCAAATTATCCTGCCCTAATGACAACTACCTCAGCAGGGCTGTTGCCATACGAGCACAATCTCTTACCTTTACTTTGAAAAGCTGTAGACATCCAAATGGCCCCTGCTGTTCTTGAACCCCAAGTGGTTCTCAAAACTTGCTCACTTTAAAACTGTGCCAAGATTTATGCTGACCATGTAACTTTAAGAATGGTACTCAACCCTAGCCCTAGCTCTGCTTATATTAGGGTGATGGCTGTAGGATACTTTGAGGCCACTTGGGAAAACCACTGAGCCAAACTTTAAAACCCAAGTGTCACAGCATTAAAGTGAAAATAAACAGATAAAAGATGAGGCCACTTGTGAGGGAAGGAGAGAGATTTGTACACATCACTTAGTCTGGCTGTTAGCAGCACTAGTTTAGATCAATAAAATCTATTCTCTTATTGCATCTGTGGCTAACTTTACATCTTCCCTTTCCAGAGGGAAAAAAAAATACACCATCTGTTATACTGCATGTCAGCTCTGTATCAGTCCCTAGTCTGTTTTCCTTGTTTTGCAGATCTCTGATGAGAGATGGTTGCAGACTGGTCACTCTAAAATGCTAGTCAGTGCTTTCCCATAGAGTGGTCTCGGCCTGTGTCTCCTCTACAGCCATCTCTTCCACTCTGCTTCAGGAGGATACACAGAGCATCTATTATTTTTCCTATGGGCTCACCCTCACCAAGCCACAACTGTCCTGGGTTCAGCAGCAGCAGTCATTTTTCTTCTTAGTAGCAGGTGCAGTGTTGTGTTTTTGACTTACAGCCTGGGAAGAGAGCTGATAACACCGATGGTTTCAGTTGCTGCTCAGTAATATTTAGTCTGACCAAGGACTTTCTGAGCCTCATGCTCTGCCAGCGAGGAGGGCAAGCCAGGAGGAAGCAGAGACAGGACACCTGACCCAAACTAACCAAAGAGTTATTCCATACCACAGCACGTCATGCCCACTATATACACTGGGGGCAGTAACTCGGAAGGGCTAGATCACTGCTGGGTCGGGCTGGGTATCAGGCAGCTGGTGGTGAGCAGTTGTATTTTCTTCCCTTGTTATTTCCCTTCTCATTATTATTATTGGTGATAGCAGCAGTGGTTTGTGTTATACCTTAGTTACTGGTCTGTTCTTATCTCAACCCATGGGAGTTGCATTCTTTCAATTCTCCTCCCCGCCCCTTCTGGAAGGGAGGGGAGAAAGTGGGGGAGTGAGCGAGCGGCTGTGTGATTTCCAGGTCACTGGCTGGGCTTAAACCATAACAACAACCTCCCAGAGAATGTGACTATCCTCACTAGAGGTGACATTTTTGATGTTTGTACTCCGTCATTATGCTCACAGACATTGTCTTGTGACTAGGAAGGCATTGACACCATGTGGTCCTTTATCAGAATATGCATTTGGCATTTGCTGTCTCAATTTGTTTACACCAATTTACACTCGCCCTGGTTTCTGCACCAGGTCCCAAGGCAGCCTGACTTTCAGTCTCTACTGCTAGCTCCTTCTCTTACCTGATACTGCTTTTGGCACTTGTCTGATCTTCATATTTACATCACTTCATTATCTCAGTGTTTTCCTTTGTCAGTTTAGTTTTCCAGTAGATGAACACCAGGACAGGCACCACAGAATTGGCAGAAGTGCAGATTAGTGAAGGGCAAGGAAGGGAAGTAGGATTAGGAAGGATGGGAGGTGGGAACTAGGAACAGGATCTCCATCTTTTCTTTGTGGGAAATTGTTAATTCAGTATTACGCATTATGCTGTGCTATGAAATTGCATTTCTAGGTTCAGTGGACCACTGTTCCTTGCCTATTAAGTCAGTCTACATTTCTAAATATCCTTTTTAAAAATTTCAGCACCTTTTTCATAATACTGAAAGACTTCGGGTGTCTTAGGTTCTATGTTATATGCCTAAATCACACATATTTTCAGAACATATGATGTAGTGGAAATCAAATTGTAACTTGTTACTTGTCATTATCATAGCAGGGTTGTCGTATCTAACAAGTACAGATCTTATGAGAGTACATGTCATCATTTCTGAGAGTCATAATTTTCTGTGATAATGATGCTTCTTTATGGTGAGAATAAGAAGGTAAAACCAGCATGAAATGTTTTTCTTCAGTGTATACAAACAAATGTGTGCCAGTCCTGGGCAGGAAAATTTCAGTTTCATTGCACTTATCTACCTGCATAATACCGGACTAGTAATTTTTTACCATTTTGTTCATATTCTTTAACAACACTCATATTTTTAGCTTGTAATTTTCTGTATGACACTTTTCATCTTTGAGGAATTTTTCTTTTCCTTCCTATCTCTTCATTTCTTTTGCTTTAAATTCTATTTTTCTACATTATTCTTTTTGTTTTCATGGGCTCTTCATATCTTATATATGGCACCTCTTTTAGGGCCTCATGGGAGTAAATACACCTTACCTCACTATGTCTCCAATATAGACATTTTCATGGAACTGGTCATCTACAATCCATTTACAGTTAATAGTGAGAAACAGGAACTTCCTTTAATAGAACTCCAGACATTGTTACAACTCCAATGATATTGCACATCTTACAAGTGATCAAGATTTCAGTTGTGTTCCAGTTTATATCACAGCTAATGATATATCCAGCAGGCATTCTTACATACAGTTTCTTTTCTTTTGCAAGTTTGTTTGTTTGTGTCTTCAGCTTAGTTCAAAGTCTGGACAACACTTTAAATGTGAGGGTTTTCCACAACTTTGTTGTTTTCCTTGTTGCTTTGCTTTGTAGTCTTCTTTGGTTTGTTGACTGTTTACTATGATTTTGCTCTTTGACAACACAGCTGTGTCACACTATCTGGTCTGCCCCTGCTGTATAGTCCAACAAACTCTCATGGTTTTTTCTGCTTTTAATTCCCACTTTTCTAACAGAATTTTGTAGTTTCTGATCCTCTTTACACCTGATGTCAGATTCCACAAGACTCTACAGACTGCACATGTGACTTTACAGACTGAAGTCTTTTATAAATGTCCGCAGAGTTGCTCCATTATTTCATTTTTGTACACAAAGCTAGAACTTCCAAAAGTTCATTGTTGTAGGTGTATAATATGCCTTGGATATCCTAACTTGCTATTTATGTATGTTTTATTGTTAAAGAAGTCTAGAGTCTCTGTATCACCAATATTAAAATAAAAATCTTTTGGCAACATTCACTTTCATAACAGAGAGAACTCCCTTCTGAACCCCTCCCAGTTTTACAGGAGAAATAATTTTGTTCTTGATACCACGTGTTCTTGTATCCAGTTAAAGCAAGCTCTGGGTTTGCATTAAAACTCTAAGGTATCTTCCTCACAATAGAGTATAAACAAAGCAGTGATGAAGGAGAAGAGGCAGAAAGAGTGTCCTCTCGATTGTTTAACACACACCAGCTCCAACTGTAGCAGCTTCAAACCAATACATTCCATTTTCCTCAGAGAAACTACCCAGGATATATTTACTACAGTGGCATTTCTTACACCAGCTTAGTTACTATGTGAAATGAGAAATAGAAAGGTACAAATCAGGTCACATCTCCAATCCAATGTTCAAATTGCAATAGTGTTGACATACTTGACCAGAATTCAGCTGCTCAGAACTTTTTGGAGATGCTGCCTGCTGCCCTGGACTTCAGCCCTGTCCTAAATCCCTGTGTTATGAATGTAGCATATGTACATCACCAAAACCTCAGAATTTCAGGAAACAATAAAGATTTCAGAGCCCTGGCCAGAATGACGCCCCTGGAGGTCACTGCCCACTTTGCTTTGCAACAAAAAACCCTTGAATATTCTGGTTGACTTAATGGAAGGCCAGATTTTTGAGATGTGCTAGAAAGGGTGAGAATCTTGATACCTAACACCACACACTAAGGGTCTCCTGCCTCCTCCTCATCACTCTTTGATCACGCAGTTATTTCCAGCTTTGGGATGGCATCAGAGAGATGTCGACCCTTAGAGAACCCAGCTCCAGACAGTGCATCATAGTGTGCAGTAAATTAAATGTGCACTCTCAATTTGTGTCCTTTCTGTGTTACAGTGTCCCTGCCTGCTGTGCTGTCCTTGAAATGCAATATGAAATTAGCTCTCGATAGTGCAGCATGGCAGAAATCAATAACAGAATTATGCCAGTGCGTAGGATGGGCTGCTAAACCCTGGCAGCCTCAGCAGCATCTCAATGTGCATCATGACAAATGCTGAACTCTGGAAAAGAGAGGTGTCTCTCTTGTTAACTGCTATGGTTATGGCTGATGTGTTCCCAGAATGGCTGAGATATTGGAAAAGTACTGAAATACATCACCTGGTGATTTCTAGCTTTTATAAGTACATTTCCTGACTATGTAAGCAGACTTTAACTCACTGAAAGTATAAGGCTTTGCTTTATTACTACACTGAAAATGATCAGATAAAAGCTTCTAAAGATAAATTTTTTGGAGTATGTTTGTGTGTACCTTCAAGGAAGCAGAATAATCTATCACAGTAGATGAAACTTCAATTAGATTTGATGTCTTTTACATCAATTTACTAAGTAATCTGATTAAAACCTCAAAGTGTTCTCACTGTGATATTTACTGACATGCCCTGGGAAGAATGCAATACTGTCTAAAAAGATCTGATTAGGACTTCAGGTTCTTTCTGGCTTCAAAATCCTCAAGATGCCTGAATAAAGATGAATTTTAGTGATACAGGTAACAGAAAATAATGGTGAAATTATTTGGTACTTTTGTTTTACTGTAGATACAGAGAGATAAAAAACTTAGCAGAACGGGTTGTTTTCAGGGGAATGAACTCTATAAAAAAGAAATAAATGTTTTAATCATAATGCAGTGGGCTAAATTCTGTCCTGGCAAGAATTCTTTGAGCCTGACCCTTCTCCAGCAATTTTGTGCTATAAAAAAGGCACAAATCATTTTAAGATGCCAAGGAGAATTTCAAACTACTGCAGAGATTGCAAAATTAGATTTCAAATTTTAACAAAATGTTCATTCACTGGAAAAGGCTAAGAAACTGAAGTCTAAACTGTTGGAGGGAAAGGGCTGTTTTGGACAATTTCAGTATACTGTGTTATCTGACTTTAGATGTTGCACAGCTTCAGTTTATTTCTTGAGCTAGTCTTGTTTTCAAGGAGGTGAAGGCAGACACTTGCATTTTCGCCATTTCTGGTTTCATCAAGGATTCCAGTTTGATATTCAGGACATTTATTTGTGGGTGATTGCGTGTTTGAGGACCACCTTCAGAGTGTAGTAAAAATAAAACCTGGGGTTGACTGCAGGAGCCGGATTTGTTAAAATGTTAAACAGCCATAGTAGGAAGGTGAAAGGAGAGGATTTCTTCTCCTGTTTCTCAGTTTCTTCTCTACCCTTCATTCCTCCACAAAGTTCTGTATTACCCCTTTGGCTGATTCAGTATAGCCCTACATTGTGGCCCAGTTTATAGAAGAAAACAAGGGAAAAGAAAAGTATGCTCCAGCAGATGTCCCCAGGCAGGCAGGAAGCCACCTTGTCAACCTGACTTCTGCAGCTGCAAGGTTTTGAGGACTTCCTCGAGTGACATGTCCTGTAAAAAAGCAAAAGATATAAGTACCTTTGTTGGGGTCAGGCAACAGACAGGAAAAGTATGAGGCTACCTTTACTCCTTACTACAACATCAATTTTTTGATTGCCTCATCCGAATTGTGTCATACTGAACTGAGTCCTCCAGTGCTATGATCGACTTTTCCAATTTTCCTTCTTTCTTCCTGACCTAGTTGCCATGAAGCACCCTGAAACAGCTCCTGATGGGTCTCTATTCCCTGCTGACTCTCTCCTGTCAAGTCAGTCAGCAGGGAAGAAAGAGGAGTGGAAAGGAAGTGATGTTCACATACCAGTAGCCCTGTAGCTCTGACGCCAAATGTGGCAAGAGCTCTACTAGCCTCTGAGACCTGCATTTCTGAACACATCTTCCCACAGAGCTGCCAAAATCCTTCAGGGCAGAGCCAACATCCCAGGGAGAAGGTGGGGATGCTCCAAATTATTTCCCCCAGAAAATATCCAAGATGGTTAACTGAAGCAAATCTAGTCTGATTACCACAGCTGGATTTCAGATGGAAATTTGCTCAGTTTTCTGCCAGGCTATCCACCCAAGGCAAGCCTGCCAGAAATTCCCATATCCTGGGAAGCCTCCCAGGCACATGGCCAAAGAAGTCCTTTTGACCTGGCTTCCAGATTCTCCTGCTTTCCAGTTCCCCAGACATTAAGGCTTCTGTACCTTAATGCCTTTCCCATCAGGAAAGCTTTTAGTGTCACAAGGGATTCACAGCCGTTTTAGAGGCCCAAGGGATTCCCAGCCCTGTTGGTGGGCTGCCAGGGAGACAAAGTTACTAAATTGTAATTTACACTGTCGCAAAGTCTTTCTTTTTTCTTTTCTTTTTTTTTTTTTTTTTTTCTTCTTTGTTGAATTTAAATTAAAATAAAATCGGAAATGTAATTTCCCAGGGCTTGAAGATTCCATTTTTCAAAGATTAGGTTAAAAAGTTTAGTTTGTGGATGGCCCTTCAAGGTAGGCATTAGATTAGCTGCTGATTTGTTTGGCAGATGGAATAGTGCAAAATCCCCAGCACTGAGATTTTCCAGGGGAAGGAAATGCTGTGGAAAGACTAGAGTGAGCCAAGAAAAACAGAGAGAACTAGAGACAGAAGGATGAGGAGTTAGAAGATAGATTTAAAATTCAAGGTAAGAGTGGGGCATAGTTTTTGAACAGTATTATGAACTATGAAACTTTGAGTTTTGGTTTTGTTGCCTGTTTATTTTCGTACTATTAAGCCTGTTATTTTCTCAGAAAAAAAAATCTGAAAAAGAACCATAAATAGCTGTAAGACAAGTTTGAAAATGTTTTACTATATCGAAGTACTTTAATTATTGTCCCAGGATGAGTTTGAAGGAGTCAATAAAGTCTGAATAATAAAAATAAAAAAGCTAGAAGGTCAGCTGCTACTCAGAGACAATGGCCTTGATTGCTATACAGGCCTCCTTTTACTATCACTGGAAGAGATATGGTGGTAGATTCATTTTATTCTAACATGTTGGGTTTATATCCTGCCTCCTGGGTAATAATTGGGGAAAGAATCCTGCTTTTTTATAAAATAATTTTGATTTTGCTTGCATAAATGAATCAAAGGAAAGAAAAGGCTTTTAAGCAGAGGCTTTATTTGTGCTTGAAAATGAAGGTGTGAAAAATGAGGCTGTGTTTTAAAAACCAGCCTTTGTTCAGTCTTGGGGCCAAATTACAAATCGATTTGCATTCTCTCTTAACCTTGTGTCAGGAAATCACTTATAATTTGTGCAACTCTTTTTTTCTTTCTGAACACTTCCAAATGCTGTCTCTGGTGATGTCAGCCCAATCTCAGTTCTCCAGGTGCAGAGTTCCAGGCAGAAGGAAGGAGATTCAAAATAAATACAGAAAATAAAGTGCTCGGGCTTCCTTCATTCACTAAAAATCAAGCTAAAGAAAGGCTGGAGGAGCCAGCAGATACAGGCATAAATTACCTCTTCTGTTTCTGAATGTCTTTTAAAGGTTTTATTAAATGTTTTCTGGTATATTCTATCCAAACACTTTTTAATGCGTAGTTCTCAGTACATAGCTAAGAATCTAATTCCAAGTAGTGCTAAATAGGAAATTAATCAGTTCATTTTAAAGTACTTGTAGCATTTGAAAGTCTGAAAATTGGCCATATCCTGAGTTCAACTATTTAAGGGAGATTTCATTGATTTCAGCAGAACTGCACGCATTTACACCAAATGAAGACTTGACCTATACTCCCTAATACATTTTCTGAATAGCACTGCAAAGAAAGGTCTGGATTTTTCTAAGCAACTGTTCCCCCTTCTTGGCTTAATATTGCACACATGTTTTCTCACTTAAACTTTGCCTCATTTGGCTTTGGTTTTTTATGCGGCCTTTGAAACCATTTCTAATGGAAAAATGCAGATGTTAGCAAGATTTCCCAAAACATACATGGAACTAATTTTCCAGGCATTTCTCTCAAGGACTCTGGTGTATCTACCGAAAACATTTTGCCAAAAGGATTTTTGATGTAACTAAATAATGAAAAAAAGAATTAAAAAAAAAAAAAAAAAATTGAGAGAAAACATCCACTTGTAAGGCGAACAAGAAGGAAAACTTACTTTTAGTAGTTTATATTTACATACTTGATTTAAAGTAAATCTTGAAACTTTCTAACCAGAAAGGTTATGTTTGTGAGAACTGGCGGGATGTCCACACACACAGAGTTGTGGTCAATGGCTCAATGTCCAGCTGGAGACCAGTAACAAGAGGTGTCCCTCAGGGATCGGTGTTGGGACCAGTCTTGCTCAGCATCTTTGTCAGTGACATGGACAGTGGGATTGAGTGCGCCCCCAGCAAGTTTGCTGATGACACCAAGCTGTGTGGTTCGGTTGATACGCTGGAGGGAAGGA